>JBBPBX010000923.1:27293-73170 GCA_038048925.1 Garcialebias charrua | reverse complement strand
AAGGAAGGAAGGAAGGAAAAGAGGAAGGAAGGAAGGAAGGAAGGAAAGAAGGAAGGAAGAGAGAAAGGAAGGAAGGAAGGAAGGAAGGAAAAGAGAAAGGAAGGAAGGAAAAGAGAAAGGAAGAAAGGAAGGAAGGAAGGAAGGAAAAGAGACAGGAAGGAAGGAAGGAATGAAGGAAGGAAGGAAAAGAGAAAGGAAGGAAGGAAAAGAGAAAGGAAGAATAGAAGGAAAAGAGAAAGGAAGGAAAGAAGGAAAAGAGAAAGGAAAAGAGGAAGGAAGGAAGGAAGGAAAGAAGGAAGGAAGAGAGAAAGGAAGGAAGGAAGGAAAAGAGAAAGGAAGGAAAAGAGAAAGGAAGGAAAATAGAAAGGAAGAAAGGAAGGAAGGAAGGAAGGAAGGAAGGAAGGAAAAGAGAAAGGAAGGAAGGAAGGAAGGAAGGAAGGAAGGAAAAGAGAAAGGGAAAGAGAAAGGAAGGAAGGAAAAGAGAAAGGAAGAAAAGAAGGAAAAGAGAAAGGAAGGAAAGAAGGAAAAGAGAAAGGAAAAGAGAAAGGAAGGAAGTAAGGAAAAGAGAAAAAAAGGAAGGAAGGAAGGAAGGAAGGAAGGAAAAGAGAAAGGAAGGAAGGAAGGAAGGAAAAGAGAAAGGAAAAGAGAAAGGAAGGAAGGAAAAGAGAAAGGAAGGAAAGAAGGAAAAGAGAAAGGAAAAGAGGAAGGAAGGAAGGAAGGAAGGAAGGAAGGAAGGAAGGAAGGAAGGAAGGAAGGAAGGAAGGAAAAGAGAAAGGAAGGAAGGAAGGAAGGAAGGAAAAGAGAAAGGAAGGAAGGACGGAAAAGAGAAAGGAAGGAAGGAAGGAAAAGAGAAAGGAAGGATGGACGGACGGAAATAGTCCTTGGATCTACAGCTACAAGAGAGTAAGTTTAGGAGTCAGCCCCATTAAAGATGTTCACCACAGCCAACTGACCATAGGAAACAGAAAAATGACTAAAATGTCATTATTATTACAAATATTGTGTTAAAATTGATGATTATATCGGAGAGTTATACGCAACACATATCTTATAAGCTACTCTGTGCACAGGATATTTTGCTGCATTTTGACCAGTTCACAAAATTATTTTATAACCACGTCTCCACCGGTGCTAAGTAGGACTTTTGTTTTCTTTCCATATTTTTCTTGGCCCCAGCACAGCCGTGTGCTCGCCAGCTTCCTAAAAGTCAGACAAATATAAGTGTGCATGTCTTTGTTACACAATCCAGATCTGAAAATGGGTTACACGAGTTTTCAACTCATGGGGGACGTGTTACCCCTCCTCCTGCTCGTGTATCTTCCTCTGTTACAAGCCAGCTCTTTGTTTCACAGGAGGGTGTTTCGTGTGTGTTTATTTTATCTCCAGCAGGGGTGAGGATGATGACTACATGATATCATTTCTCAGAACAAGAGCATGCAGCATCCTCACACCTGAGGGCACTAGCAGGGAACGAAGGAAACGAGTTCAGAGCAAATGAACCACATTATCACCTGAAACTATATTAACGTATCAACTTCCTGAAAAGAAAAATCCAAGCATCAACAAGAGTACTGTGTGCACCATTCATTAGCCTACATGTAAATGTGTATTTAAATAATATTATATTTTGTACTCACCTCCAAAGAGTACTCTCAGTGACGCTGCCCATATGAAAGTCGTACAGTTTGGTCAGAATCAGGATCACCTGCAAGGGCAAGAAAAACTAATTAAAATAATTTGTATCAAGCAATATACTCAAAGAGAACGCACAGGGCGAAGTCCTGTAAGCCCCTCCCACTGCTGCACGCATCACACACCAAAGCTGCAACACAGACAGCACAGTGGGCAGAATGGTTTGTTTTCATTTGATGATGGAGGAGTTGGAGGAGGAAGTTCTGACAGACAGGTCGGGACATGTTCCTACGCCGTCTGGCTTCGTGGGGTGGGTGGTGGTGTATGACTCTTTGTCATAGCCGCGAAGAGCTGCCTATGTCTCTGTGCTTTCTACTTTGTGTACAACCAATGTACTATCTCCCTCCGTGTGTTCTTTTACAAGTTTTGACTATTTTTATAAGTTTTATTGGAACAGTGGTGAAGATGGGTGTATTTCGAACAGCCGCAGCTCCTCAGAAGATAAGTTGAAGCAAAATTAGAGCCGTGAAGGTCATCTGCTTATCTGCACAAACACACCCTCAAAGAACAGATTAACCACACAATACTTGGTGCAAACCTCTGCCAGACCAGAGTTCCGACTAGGCCCTATGCACATAACTGGTTCTCTGAGGCAGTGCAAGAAAAAAAAAAGTAATTTTTGTCATGCAATCATATGAGCGAGAAATCATTTCTGCACTTTTGATGTTTGTTTTTTTAATCAGCCTTTAGTTTATTCTGCTGAAGTTAAAAGGAGTTTAAAGATCAAGTCCAGACATTTTGAAAGAGTCTGCAGCTTCATTTCACTTGAAGAAAACATAAATTTGATTGTGGTGCATTACTGAAACATCAAACAACCTGAGTGAGAAGATCCCTGCATGGAATGGAGTGGACACTACAGTACTGTATGGCACTGTTGTTTTTTTAAACATGATGCTTGCTACAGTACATCTTTCTGGAGGATGTCACTTGTTTCTGATGTTTGTTTGCAACATGATGCTGATGGATGTCATGTGTTCATGATGGGTGTGACTTGATTCTGATGGATTTGGCTTGTTCATGGTGGGTGTGAGTTGTTCCAGATGCATTTCACCGGTTTCTGATGGATGTGACACATGGTGTCACATGATGTCATATGGGTGTGACTTGGTTACAGTATTCAATGAAAGTACAGTACAGTACTGTACAGTACTGTACAGTACAGTAGTGCTGGGCAGAAAAGCACGTTTGTACAGTAAAAACTGTACAGGTATGTGTTTATAGATGAATGTGTGGTGTAATGTGCTAGCTAACTGGTTGTAAATAAAGTGTTGTGCATGTTTAAGGATCAGTATGTACGCTTCTTCAGTGTCATGTTGATAAACGGGTGCTTGGCGTCTCGTTAGCGCCTTTTTCCGATTTGCGAGCTATGTTCCGGTTTAACGAGAGCCACGTGGGTTTGTTCTAATTTTGCGAGCGATGTTCCGGTTTTACGAGAGCCGCGTGGTTCGTTCCAATTTGCGAGCGATGTTCCGGTTTTACGAGAGCCACGTGTTTTGTGCCAACTTGCGAGCGATGTTCCGGCTTTACGAGAGCCACGTGTTTTGTTCCGATTTGCGAGCGATGTTCCGGTTTAACGAGAGCCGCGTGCGGCCGTTCCAAGTTACGAATTTTCGCTTTACGAGCGCCTCGTTGTAACGGAACTCGCTCGTAAATCGGGGACTACCTGTATTTGATACAGTTACAAACGGAAAATCGGCCACTTTATCTAATAATCAAACTTCAACAAATCAAATCCCTCCTACAAGCCAACCATCTGTTAATCACACCTTCTCTTTTTCTCCATTCTCAGTCAGTGAGGTAAATAAACTGTTAAATGATCTTGATCCTAAAAAATCTGCAGGTCCAGATGAACTTCCACCTTATTTCTTAAGGCTGGCTGCTCATATCATCACAGTCCCTGTGACCCACATCTTTAATCTATCCATAAGCCAAAACACCATTCCGGATGCTTGGAAAACAGCCTTTGTTCTTCCTTTGCTGAAGGGAGGTGACCCCACCTCACTGAACAATTATCGACCGATCTCTAAACTCTGCATCTTAGCCAAGGTTCAAGAAAAACTGATAAACTCTCAGATCAAAAATTATCTGGACTCATTTAACATCTTACCTCTCCATCAATCTGGTTTCAGGAAAAAACACAGCACAACAACTGCTTCTCTGAAGGTTCTGAATGATGTTGTTGAAGCATTGGATGCTAAGGACTATTGTGCTGCACTTTTCTTAGACCTGTCTAAAGCTTTTGACACTGTGGATCATAACATCCTGTGTCATAAGCTCTCAGAAATCGGTTTCTCTGATCACACCATCGGTTGGTTTTCTAACTATCTTTCCAATCGGAGGCAATGTGTTCAACATAACGGTGCTTCTTCCAGCTATTTAACAGTTAAAAATGGTGTACCACAAGGCTCAGTTTTAGGACCAACTCTCTTTACAATCTACATAGCTAATGTAGGTCACTGCATCCCTGATGCATCCTTACATTTCTATGCTGATGATACAGTTGTTTATTGCCGAGCTAAAACAGTAGCTAAGGCTTTCCAGTTACTACAATCCGCTTTTGACATCATCCAGTCAGATTTGTTCCGTCTCAAACTTGTCCTAAATGCTGATAAAACAAAAGGGATGTTTTTTTCAAATAGGAAGGCGGTTCCAGCAGATCCTCCTCTGATTTTATCTTCAAATGGTGTCCCTATTGAGTTTGTTGATTCCTATAAATATCTGGGTATCCTGATCGATTCACATCTCTCTTTTAAACTCCACGTGGAAAACCTAGTGAAGAAATTGAAAGTTAAACTGGGTTTCTTTTTCAGAAACAGATCATGTCTAACACTGAATGTTAGGAAACGCCTTGTATCTGTGACTTTCCTTCCCTCCATTGATTACGGTGACATTCTCTACATGAATGCTCCTAAAAGCACCCTGCAGATGTTGGATGTGGTCTATCATGGTGCACTAAGATTCATAACTGGTTGTGATTATCGTACCCACCACTGCACCCTGTATTCACTGGTTAATTGGACATCATTAACCTCACGCAGACTCTTCCACTGGTACATTTTCATCTTTAAATCACTTCTTGGTCTGCTGCCCTCATACATCTCCTCCTACATGTCTTTGCGTGAGTGCAGCTACAGTGTGCGCTCTCAGGACATGATTACCTGCAGTGTTCCGTCAGTGAGGACTGAACTTGGAAAAAGGGCCTTCTCCTATTCTGCTCCTGCTTCATGGAATATCTTACAAAAAGATCTGAAGCTCTCGGCCCTGACCTCCCTAAATGGTTTTCAGAATCTGTTGGAATCCTGGCAAAAACCAATGCAGATTTGTTCCTGTCTTTGATTTTATACGTCTACCTTATAATGTTTTGCTAGTTTTTTGATACTTTGTTAAAAAAAAAAAATCTTTTGTTTTTTTCTCTCTTTTTGTTTTCTATTGTTTATTGTTTGTTTGTTTATTGTTTAATGAAATTCTATCACTGCTGTTCATTGTTCTTTAGTTTTAGCAGGTCGCTTTCGTAAATGAGCCCATGAGGTTCAAAAGATTTACCTGACTAAATAAAGGTTGAATGAATGAATGTGAAAGGGAGACAACTCAACTCACTACTTCATCTTTAAAAACTGTGTTAGGATATGCTAAGTGCTTGGTGACTGTACAGTACTGTACATGTATTCATTTATAAAAAAAATATATATATACATATATATTTTTTTTAATGAGATTTATATTCGTAAGTCCGGGACCTCGTAAGTAAGAGCGCTCGTAAGTCGGGGACTACCTGTATATGTTGGCAGCTCCACATCCTTGCATTCTGTTTTTATTCAAAATTTGTTTAATGTCCCATCTTTTTTGGAATCCGGTTTGTACATTATATTCATTCATTACACACAGACTGATATATTTCAAATGTTTATTTTAATCAGAATAAGAATATCTTTATTGACATTGCACCAGGTACAGCGTGAACATGTACGCACAGTCATCCTGAAGGGGGACTACGTGTTTGAAGCTGCAGCGGGATCCGCGCGGCCATCTCATCCCTTATCAGAATGATAATCTTAGATATGAAAAAGGAGAAAACCACGAGGGTATTACAAAAAAGATCTTTCACATCTTGTCTATTAGGACACTATATGAAACCTCAAAAAACTCTACCAGCAAGCACATTTAAGACCAATCACATTTGCATTTGAGGTCTAAGCAGTGAGATTAGTCCATAAGCCTTGTTCAGATCAGCCACAGTTCTGTTGATGTTACCAGCCAGCATTTCTGATAAGCGCTCACAGAGAGTTCTCCGGGGAGGGGGGCATGCAATAGATACAGTTGTTTTCCTCAGTTGCTCATGTCCCAGGAGAAATTTGATAGCCAGCCCTTTCCAAGTCCGTTTGGGGAGTCAGATTTTAGAT
This sequence comes from Garcialebias charrua, assembly GCA_038048925.1. NCBI lineage: Eukaryota > Metazoa > Chordata > Actinopteri > Cyprinodontiformes > Rivulidae > Garcialebias > Garcialebias charrua. The sequence goes on along the minus strand of JBBPBX010000923.1, from coordinate 67,078 downwards.
AAGCATGATTATTTTTACTTCAGGCAGACAGTTTACTTTTTCTGCAGCCTTGAGCGTCTTTTCTGGAATCTCCAAATCCAATATCCAATACGTTTTAAATCCTTCCACTGAAACCATGCAGTGAATCCCCATTCCGGTAGATTCCCCCTTCGCTGACGAGTCCCAAAGCTCGCAAAGCAGCTGATTTATTGAGGTCACTCATTGCACAGATCAAACTTTCACTCTGCCTCGGAGTCTTCTTTTCCGATAGGACAATGCTTCACAGGTGCCGATCAGTAAAGCTGCAGTCATCATAAATCCAATTATGTAAGTATCCTCCACAGACAAGACTGACAGATACATGACCTTCCACACGTCCAGGAATCCAGCACGTATCCGCTGGAACTTGTCTGCGACGGGCAAGCTGGCTCTCACGGACCTTTTGCTTTGCGGAAAAAAAATAGTGAATACAGTTGATCATCTATAATATCGAAACCATTACCCAGCTTGGGGTGTCTATGAGTGCACACCTATTTCTCCAGCTCCCCGGGCGCTTTCAGGCTGCTCACTGCACCACCTGGTATGTGGTTGGGTTAAATGCAGAGACGAATTTCGTCTGTGTATGGGAAACATACGCAGATGACAGGAATAGACATTATTATTATTATTATTATTAATTTGATAGAATCGCTTCTCTGTTTTTTGCAGATGATGTGGTCCTATTGGCTTCATCAGTTCGTGATCTACAGCTTTCGCTGGAGCGGTTTGCAGCTGAATGTGATGCGGCCGGGATGAGGATCAGTTCCTCCAAATCCGAGGCCATGGTCTTGAGCCGGAAAAGGGTAGCATGCCTTCTCCGGGTCGGGGAGGAGGTCCTTCCCCAAGTGGAGGAGTTTAAGTATCTCGGGGTCTTGTTCACGAATGAGGGAAAACTGGAGCGTGAGATCGATAGGCGGATAGGTGCAGCGTCCGCAGTGAAGCGGGCGCTGTACCGGTCTGTCGTGGTGAAGAGAGAGCTGAGTCAAAAGGCAAAGCTCTCAATTTACCGATCGATCTACGTTCCCACCCTCATCTATGGTCATGAGCTTTGGGTTATGACCGAAAGAACAAGATCTCGGATACAAGCGGCTGAAATGAGTTTTCTCCGCAGGGTGGCTGGACTCTCCCTTAGAGATAGGGTGAGAAGCTCAGTCATCCGGGAGGGACTCGGAGTAGAGCCGCTGCTTCTCCACATCGAGAGGAGCCAGTTGAGGTGGCTCGGGCATCTGGTTAGGATGCCTCCTGGACGCCTCCCTGGTGAGGTGTTCCGGGCATGTCCCACCGGGAGGAGACCCAGAGGAAGACCCAGGACACGCTGGAGGGACTATGTTTCTCGGCTGGCCTGGGAACGCCTTGGGATTCCCCCAGAGGAGCTGCTCCAAGTGGCTGGGGAGAGGGAAGTCTGGGCCTCCCTACTTAGGCTGCTACCCCCGCGACCCGACCCCGGATAAGCGGACAAAAATGGATGGATAATCAATTTGCGTTTGAGAGATGAGTGCCGAGGAACTGCAGACAAAAGAGCCACGCAGGGTGAGGAAAAGTTGGGGAGGAAAGAAGACCAGCGGCTGCTTCGACCAGAGCTCAGGCAAAATAAATAAATAAATAAATAAATGTTGATGATTATAACTGACAACTAATAAATATAACTGACACAAATGTGACAGCTGATCCCCATGTCTTGCATGTCTGTGTGTGGTGGTTCTTGAAGCACCAACTCCATGTTGCAGTCCACTTTGTGAATCTCTCCCACATTTTGGAGTGGGTTTTGTTTCCCCATCCTCTCCAGAGTGCGATTATAACTATTGCTTGTTCACATTTCTCTACCACATCTTTTCCTTCCCTTCACCTCTCTATTAATGTGCTTGGACACAGAGCTCTGTGAACAGCCAGCTCTTTTAGCAATGACCTTTTGTGTCTTGCTCTCCTTGTGCAAGGTGTCGTCATTTGGACATCTGTCAAGTCAGCAGTCTTCCCCATGATTGTGTAGCCTACAGAAATAGACTGAGACCATTTAAAGGTCTTTGTAGGTGTTTCAAGTTAATTAGTTGATTAGAGTGTGGCACCAGGTGTCTTCAATATTGAACATTTTCACAATAGAGATACTGAATTTTTGGGTTTTCATGATAATCCTAAACATTACAAGAACATTTGAAATATTTATCTGTAATGAATATACAAGTTTCCCTTTTTGAATAGAATTACTAAATAAACCTTTTCATGATATTTAAATATTATGACCAGCAGCTTTATTCTACTGTCCTGTTTGAGCTCTGACAGGAGACGTTCCTATATGTTTAAATTAAATAAAATCCACAATGCTCAGAGAACCAACATCCCCTCCCTGGGCTGCCACCTTACCGTGGTGGAGGGGTTTGAGTGTCCCAATGATCCTAGGAGCTATGCTGTCAGGGGCTTCATGCCCCTAGAAGGGTCACCCAAGGCAGACAGGTCCTAGGTGAGGGATCAGACAAAGTGCAGCCCAAAAACCCCTATGATGAGTACAATTAATGGACTAAGTTTTCCCTCGCCCGGACGCGGGTCACCGGGGCCCCACTCTGGAGCCAGGCCCGGAGGTGGGGCACGCTGGCGAGCGCCTGGTGGCCGGGCTTTTACCCATGGAGCCCGGCCGGGCACAGCCCGAAGAGGAGACGTGGGTCCCCCTTCCCATGGGCTCACCACCTGTGGGAGGGGCCAAAGGGGTCGGGTGCAATGTGAGATGGGTGGTGGCCGAGGGCGGGGACCCTGGCGGTCTGATCCTCGGCTACAGAAGCTGGCCATTGGGACATGGAATGTCACCTCTCTGGTGGGGAAGGAGCCTGAGCTAGTGTGTGAGGTTGAGAGGTTCCGGCTAGAAATAGTCGGACTCACCTCAACGCATGGCTCTGGCTCTGGAACCAGTTTCCTTGAGAGGGGTTGGACACTCTTCCACTCTGGAGTTGCCCCTGGTGAGAGGCGCCGAGCAGGAGTGGGCATACTGGTTGCCCCCCATCTCGGTGCCTGTACGTTGGGGTTCACCCCGGTGAACGAGAGGGTAGCCTCCCTTCGCCTACGTGTGGGGGGACGGGCTCTGACTGTTGTTTGTGCCTATGCGCCAAACGGCAGCGCAGATTACCCACCCTTTTTGGAGTCCTTGGAGGGGGTATTGGAGGGTGCGCCTCCTGGGGACTCCCTTGTTCTGCTGGGGGACTTCAACGCTCACGTGGGCAATGACAGTGAGACCTGGAGGGGTGTGGTTGGGAGGAACGGCCCCCCTGATCTGAACCCGAGTGGTGTTCTGTTGTTGGACTTCTGTGCTCGTCATGGATTGTCCATAACGAACACCATGTTCAGGCATAAGGGTGTCCATATGTGCTCTTGGCACCAGGACACCCTAGGTCGCAGTTCGATGATCGACTTTGTTGTCGTCTCATCTGATCTGCGGCCGCATGTCTTGGACACTCGGGTGAAGAGAGGGGCGGAGCTGTCAACTGACCACTACCTGGTGGTGAGTTGGCTCCGATGGTGGGGGAGGATGCCGGTCAGACCTGGCAGACCCAAACGTATTGTGAGGGTCTGCTGGGAACGTCTGGCAGAGTCTCCCGTAAGACGGAGCTTTAACTCCCACCTCCGGGAGAGCTTTGAACACGTTCCGAGGGAGGCGGGGGACATGGAGTCCGAGTGGGCCATGTTCCGCGCCTCTATTGTCGAGGCAGCTTATCGGAGCTGTGGCCGCAAGGTTGTTGGTGCCTGTCGTGGTGGCAACCCTCGAACCCGGTGGTGGACACCGGCAGTGAGGGATGCTGTCAGGCTGAAGAAGGAGTCCTATTGGGCCTTTTTGGCTTGTGGGACCCCGGAAGCAGCTGATAGGTACCGGCAGTCCAAGCGGCATGCGGCTCGGGTGGTTGCTGAGGCAAAAACTCGGGCGTGGGAGGAGTTCGGAGAGGCCATGGAGAATGACTTCCGTACGGCTTCGAGGCGATTCTGGTCCACCATCCGGCGTCTCAGGGGGGGAAAGAGGTACGCGACCAACACCATTTATGGTGGGGGTGGCGTGCTGCTGACCTCAACTCGGGATGTTGTGAGTCGGTGGGCGGAATACTTCGAAGACCTCCTCAATCCTACTGGCACGTCTTCCACTGAGGAAGCAGAGCCTGGGGACTTTGGGTCGGGTTCTCCGATCTCTGGTGCTGAGGTCGCCGAGGTGGTTAAAAAGCTCAGCGGTGGCAAGGCTCCAGGGGTGGATGAGATTCGCCCGAAGTTCCTTAGGGCTCTGGATGTTGCAGGGTTGTGTTGGCTGTTCGCTTTCCTGAATCAGCGAGGTAATCACAAGGTGCGTGACACGCCCTCACCGCAGCCTACCTGCCAACAGGGTCTATTGAACCTGTCCCGGAGTTTGGGTATTACCTGTAACTATGTGGGACTGCTCCGACTAAAGGCTGTTAATAGGGGAATTCATCTGGGCACATTAACTTCCTAGCATCCACGAGTCACACCCACTTTTTACACCTTTACGCCTCTCTCCGCCTTAGCTGCTGAGGACCGGAGAGGTTAGCGCAAGGCAACTTGTGTCGGGTCTAAGTTGAATCCCTCCATGAACAGCAGGTTAGGGGGGAGTGACCCTTCGGGACTGGTAGGCTCAAAAGGTTCAGTACTTGTAGAACCGTCAGAGCTTGATGGACCCAATTCACTGCTCCCGAATTGTGTCAGATACTTGTTCAATGATTCCAAAACGTCCGTTTCTGGACACTCTGGGCATTCCAGGGCAAGAGCGGGTTGCTTGGGAGAAGCCACATCCATAGGCTCAGTTTCAGATTGAGCCTTAGGGGATTCGGGTTGAACTGGGGTTGACGCCGGGCTCTGGTGTGGAGTTGCTATCATCAGGGTTGGTGCCAAATGGATTCCCTGCGGGTTTGCAGGTTGGTTTTGGGTCACCACTATACCAGGAGTCGGGACCAATTCGGGATTGGCACCCATGCTTGTGCCCAGGGTGGCAACTATGGGCAGTGACAAGGGCTCTGCTGAATCCTGCTTAGCCTCGAAGGTTGGGTCGTAGACCAGGGCCAATCCTGTGTACAGATGAACTGCCACGAATCTGGATCCATTACCCAGATGTTCCCACACTTTGGCAACCACCGGGTGATATGTGGTTCCCCTTGGTATGGCCCCCACCGTCAGATAGGGTTCAGCATGCAGCGCCGAGGTCCAGATGACTTTGCAGGTCTTTTCAGTCTCCACACACACCTTTGCGGGGACCTGAGGTAGTCCGTCTGGTTCATCGAGGACCAGGATTCCATTTACCACTGCTTTAGCCACCACATTGGAATGACAGCGTTGGCACCACCAGGTCGACCCAACAGCCCATAGGTACTTGGTTTTTATCAATCCATGGCGACAGAACCCGTAGGATACATCAGGCTCCTGTAACAGCAATAAGGAACGTGACAGGACTTGTTCCATAATATCCCATTTTACAATCAAAACAAGTATGATTCAATACATCAATATTCAACAATCATCTTTTCCATTCAATTTTTTTTTAAATTAATTAATTTATTAATTTATTTATTTTTTCCAATGAGAAAGATTTTTTTTTTTTAGAATGGAATGAATTTTTTATTTTTATTTTTTGCATAAAAATTACTCTTAGATTCCATCTCCTCTCGAAACACCCAACTACGTTTGCACGGGCCTTATAGGCCTTCGGCCTCTACCATTGAGCGTTTTTCAAAGAGATGAAACTCTGAGCTCAAAACATTTTACAATTACAATACAGTGTAACAAAAAGAATGGTGACAAAAATGATCAAACAAAAAGATTAAAAATTAAAATTAGCGGGAGCAGGGGATTTTTAAGCAATGTTGGTTACACTGATTATATTCTTGTATCTGCCAGGAATTCAGATGTCTCGGTCCACAGAGATCCCACGATCTCCGCTTGCCTCCTGTGCAGCAGGGAGCGGTCTACGGGTGAGCTGAAAGATGGCCCCATAGGTCATCATCCAGGCCACAATGGGCACCGTGGTGCAGAGACTGACCCAGTATAGCACAGAGCAGACTCCCCACACCAGGCCCCATCCGATCAGAACAGCCAACTTTATGGACCAACGGTATCTATTCTGGGGTCTCAGGGATAGATTCTGATGAAGCAGGTGTGCCACCACTGTTATGGCTATTGTGGCTTCCATTACTACTGTCACAATTCTACCAGCCGTGTTTCCACAGTTGGTGCGGGGGATGAGCAGGGGGGTAAGCCTTGCTGCACACTCAAGGGCCACCACCACTGTATCTACCATCAACCAGGCTGAGATCACTACTCCCTGTCGAAACGAAGGGTTCACTCTTCCCAGCAAGTACACAACAAACAAATGTGGCATAATCTCAGCTCTCTTGAGTATCACATGGTTCACTACCATCTTAGCATAGGCCTGTAAGGCCACGGGAATACGCATTAACTTTCCCCTGCCCCACTCCCCTGTATGGCAGTAGCACATCCATGCTATCATTATCAGAAAATATTCAACTGAGCTTCCTTTAAAATAGGCTGGGCACGGAGGCCAAAGCTTGGTGGTAGGCGCTTCTGTAGTGCCTGTCCCCCAATCGGATGTACCCACTTCTGTTTGACTAGCAGTTGCCTGGCTTTCTTCGGTGGTCATGATTCAGATTGTTATTCTCCTAAACCAATAATATGTGATGTGGGATTTCCTTCTTAAAATTCCACAATAATTTTGAGTGATATATCTTTCCCACTCTTCTAGCTGTTCCCTCTGTTGAGCTGTTATCTTGGCTTTCCAATCACAGTAGCCAGACAACGCTATTCCAGAAGTGTTGGAATATCCGTACTCTCTATATGTAACACTGGGACATCTGTCTTTCCCTTTGCCTTTTACAACCTGAATTTTCCACTTTTTTCCACAAGGTGTTCCTACAAGCTCTTCAATTATATTCAATTCATAAACTTGTTTTTCGCAGTGGCAGAGAATAATGTCTCCGTCTTTGGTTGTCACAACGACCTTGTCTGAGGTTGTAAAAGTGTTTATCCAATAAAAGCATATAATTACCATGGCCAAGGTATAGGATGGTGTCTGCATCCCGTTTCCTGATTTCTATTTTAGTTGGTTGGCCAGTTCTTAATAGTTCTCGAGGGGAGTTCTCTGGAGTACCGCTCTCCGGTGCTTCAGGGTTGAAGAGTGACAGTTCCTCTGTGGCTCTGACTCTTATTCTGAGCCAGCGCCCGGTTCTGGTGGAAGTGGCCTAAGGCTCCTCCCCCCTTTGCGGGCCATGGCTTTGAGACACTCTTGTAAGACCACACGCCCTAATAAGGCAACAACTATCAGGCCGACTAGACTGGCCAAATAAGGCCAGATCTGAAGGAACAGTTCAAACATCCACCTTTCAACTATATTTCTGCCTTCTTTGATCACTTCTCCAACTCCATGTATGGCCTCTTTAACCTTACGGCCTACGGTGTAACTAACAGTCTCATACCATGCACAATTATGCAAGTTCTCCTTATCTCCACATTCCTTCCAGCTTTCTTCAGGATATTGACAAGTCAGATTGGAGTAGATCTGGTTCGGTCCTACCCAATCATACCCCTGTATCTCATCTCCGAGGCACATGTGGCGCCTTGCTGCATGGCCTTCAGCTAGAGCAATCATGGAGTTTGAGACAAATGGGATTATCACCCCTTGGAGATGTTTCCTGGTTTTTAGTTTGTGTCCTAATATGCCACAAGTGCAAGATGTACCGTCAGGCATTGACCTTCTCCATTTTTGACCATATTTCTTCCATACTACTTCAGGGTCGTGGGTCGAGTATTCTCCTGCATAATAAGAATCACAATAGCTTTCCCATCCGGGTAGCTCATAACAGGGTCTTCGAGCCAAACTGATCATACACACTGTCTGTTGTTCATTACAGATAATTTTCCATGGCCTAGGACTAACTGTCTGGGCGATATATAGCAGTCGCCCATATAATAATAATAATAATAATTGTCTAAGCTTGTCATCTGCGTATGTTTCCCATACACAGACGAAATTCGTCTCTGCATTTAACCCAACCACCTACCAGGCGGTGCAGTGAGCAGCCATAGAAGGCGCTCGGGGAGCTGGAGAAATAGGTGTGCACTCATAGACACCCCAAGATGTGTAGTGGCCGGGACGCGAACCCGCGTCCTTCGGGTCCCAAGTCAAACGCCCTAACCACTACACCATCTTGGCTCCATATATCTTGCTCTTTGGAATACACAGTGGCTAAGAACTGATATCTGATCCAATAATTATTTGATTGATACAAACATGGGACTACCCATTCTTTCATTTCTTCTTCCTGAAATCCCCACCAGGTTCGTGCCTTATCCCGCTTATGATATTCGTGCCAGGCCTGGAGTAGTATTTTAACTGTCTGTGCCTTACGCAGAGCGGTACAATCGTACCGCCATGTAGACATGACAGCTACCTCAGTCTCCCACAGCCTGCATCTAGGGGATGCTCCACTACTCTCCCACACTGAGTTATTAAGACTAAGGAAGATTCGTTCAACTACACATTTGTCAATTTTGTCAAAGTCACCTTTTGGTGCTTTAAGGAGCTCATCTGATCTAGGCAATTTTTGCACGTACATGTCAGAATAATATGGTCCCATTACCGCAATTGCTGACGGGTGATCCTATGCTCTGACCCACACCTTCTGTCCCACCTTGAATGAGACGTCAGGGTCTGACTGTTCCTCTTTATCATAGGAGCCGCGCCCAGTTTCTTGTGTGGTGAACTGTCGTTGGTTAAGCTCCTCTGAAGGGGAGGGCCTATCAGTTCTGCGCCTGTCATTCAAGGCCTGTCCTATTTCCACAGTTTTAGTGCTCCATTCTTTGGTATTAGCATTTTTAGCTATCCAATTTTGACTAAACCTATGGCCCTTTCAGCCACTTCGTTGGCTTGGGGTGTGTAGGGAGATGAATAAACACGCATTACCCTAAACGTCTGGCACCAGTGATCTACCTGTGCATTGCGAAAGTGTGTCCCATTATCAGTTCTCAATTCTTTTGGAACTCCCAACGCTCCACAGACTTGTTCCAACATGCTAACAACACTGTTGCCATTAGCTTTTCTTACTGGTTTTACTATCACGTACCCTGACATGGAGTCCACTAGCACGATAAGGTATTTCTCTCCCTTCTTGCCTGTGACTCCCATGGGTCCAGCTACGTCCATGCACACTGAATCCCAGGGTATGGTACTTTTGATAGTTTTTCCATCCACTCGGTGCCCTCTGCGACCTGCGTTATATTGACCACATACTCTGCAGTCCAGCAGCACTTTGCGGATTTGTTTCAAGGGAATCCAGAGCTCCTGATGCTCCAATTCCTTACGTGTAGGTTGTACGCCTGCATGACCTAAGCTTTCATGCACGTCCCGCACAACCTCAGACACGTACTCCTGTGGGACATTCCGTCCCTGGGGGGTTTGTTCCCACTTCTCGATCCCGACAAAAACGATTTTTCTCTGTTGTACATAACGATCAACTTCATCATTACCCTGCCAGTGCTTTCCTTCCTTTGTGTGGGATTTCTGGTGCTCAACTTCCAATTGTAGGTTTAGCCTTATTTCAGCTATTTTCTTCCACAAGTCATGATGAGCCACCACTTTCCCTTTAGCACTTTCAAATCCATTTTCTTCCCAAATGGACAAGACTTCATTCAGAGCTTGTGCACAATAGTAGCTGTCAGTTACCACTCGTGCTGTTTTTACTTTTCTGTGAGTTAGTTCTAGCAACCCCTCGAGTACTGCCGTAACTTCTCCAGTTTGCGCACTTCCTGGCACTCTCCCTCTCCTATGGCAGCACTCGTTCCCTTGAAATTTGAGGATAAATCCCCAGTGTGCTACCTGATCGGTTCCTTTCTTGGATCCGTCTGTGTAGAGAGTCCAGTCATGTGTTTTCGGTTTCTCAGGCATCTCTTTTGGTGCTTTTTTGCTCACAGGTTGTGCTGGTCCTATCTCTAGATCGGGATCTAACAGAATATCCTCCCATCTTCCCCAGCGGGAATTCGTGGCTTTGGTACTCTCTATTGTCCCTTTCCTAATATATTTGTGCACTTGACTCTGTGTTATGACTTTGATGGGTTGGCCTTGGGCTAGATCTTTCAGTGTGCCCCAGTATCTAGCTAACACAGCTAGTTCCTTCTCTTCCTGGGGAAACTTTTTCTCTACTGAAGTTAAGGAGTAACTCCAGAGAGTAACTAGCCCTCCATGTTCATTTTTAACTGATACCATAGCGTTGTCATCGTCACAGCTGACTTCAGCTACTAATTTTGTCGTTACACTTCTTGGTTCTAATCGTACTGCTTCTTTGATTTTTACTCTGAGTTCTTCCAAGTCCTTTTGATTTTCAGCTGTCCAAATCCATGCTTGTTTGTTTTTCTTTTCATTTTGTCCTTCTTTCTTCTTCAGACAGGCATACAAGGGTTTTGCATATTTTTGGTAGTTAGGAACATGGTCTCTCACATAGTTGTACAGTCCTAAGATTTTTTGTAGCTCGTTTTCGGATTCAGGGGGCTGAATTTGCTCAAGTTTTTCTCTGTAATCCTCGGAAAGTCCCAGATCGGCCGTTACTTGAAAACCTAAATAGTTTACTTTGAACTGCCCAAACTTACATTTCTTCAGGTTTAGTTTCAGCCCTGCTTTCGTAACTCATTGCACCACTTCTGCTAACCGTTTTAGGTGTTCCTCCTCTGTGTCATCTGCGATGAACACATCATCGATGTAAACTGTGGCACCCAAGTCTTTAAGCACATCCATTACGGCTGACTGAAACACGTTTGGAGAGTTTTTGTATCCTTGTGGCAAACGCTGCCACACGTAGCTTCTCCCTTGATGGGTAAAAGCTGTTTTCCCTTGTGATTGTTTAGCCAGTCTGAGAGAGAAGAATCCATTTGCTAGATCAATACAGGATTTGTACTTTTTCACTTGCAGTGTTTTCAGAGTACCTTGAGGGTTAATTAGGCTCGCTCGGTTCGCTACCGTTCGCCTATTTAGTGCTTTAAAATTAATTACTGGTCTCCATCCTCCTCCTGCGGACTCAGGTTTCTTTACCGCTTGAATTGGGCTATTAGTAATGGGATAAGCTTCTTCTCTGATAATCCCTAAAGCGCTCAATTCCCTCACAATTTTATTCATTTCTTCTACTGCTCCCGGGTTCAACGGGTACTGTCTTACAGGAGGATGTACACCTCCTTCAATTATATGTACAATAGATGGGCCTAAATCTCCACAATCATTTTTAAATCTGGCCACCGAGGCTGATTCAATAATTTGTTTTAACTTCTCTTTCCCAGCTGGGGAGAAGTCACTCTCCTTTATTCTTTCTTCTGTTACCTCGGGGATATTTACAGGTTTATACTAGGGATGTCCCGATCAGGTTTTTCTGGCCCCGAGTCCGAGTCCTTTAATTTTAGGAATTGGCCGATACCGAGTCCCGATCCGATACTTCTAAAATACATTTTTAAAATGAAGGGGAAAAAAAGAAACAGATCCAGATATCCCTTCATTTTTATTTTATTTACCTTAACATTTAACAGAGTACTTCTGTGAGGTAGATTGAACAATCAAGTAATAAGATTTAAAATAAAATTCTTCACATTGAAGTTTAGTGCAACAGTATAAATGTCTAATTTAAAATAAGCAGCTCAACTTAAAATACCAGAACATGACCACAACCTGACCAGAACCTGGCCAGAACCTGAGCAGAACCAGAACCTGAGCAGGCATGTAAACAAATAAGAAACTTAAAGTGTCCGTTTTATAAAATAAGGCTAGTAACATGCTTTTCTGAACAGCACTCATTAACTCTCCTCCTGTGGCTTCACAGAAGGAAGTGTATGTTTTTCTTTATGAGATAAATATAAATATAAAGTCTCTTGCAGCGTGAGCTGGGCTGGGTTGTCTGGTTAATGTTGACGTAAGATTCTATCCGTCCCAGAATTCGTTTTTTGGTTCACTTTGGAACAGGAAGGAGAGATACACTTACACACGACAGACGCTCACTTAAAGTTCCAAACCAGTTTAATTAATCATAAGTTAAAAGTCACAGAATACATTTGTTCTATTTCAAAAGTCATTATATTGGATTAGAATAAGTGGACAGAGAGTGAGTGACAGAGATAGAGAGACAGAAGAAGGGAGGAGGGGAGAGAGAGACAGGGAGAGAGGAGGGGGGAGAGAGACATACAACCTGATCCGTGGACTACTTCTCTGCCTTGCTGTTGGAGGATGGGAACCTTTTATACCCTTCTGTGGGGGCCCTGCCTCAGAGCCTGCCGTCCCCCCTTTATTGCCAGAAGACAGGAAATACCACTGCCTCCCCCCAGCTTGCTCGAGTGGTCTCCCCAAGTCATATATTCTACAAAGTCGTAAAACTGACAGGACAAAGAGGCGCCAGCTATATTATCATCCCCCAGCCTCACCAGAACAGATCTGCCTGTGTCCTTTAGTAAATCTTTATCACTCTACAAAAGAAACTGATAATTTGAACACCATATGAAAAACTCCTTCAAAATAAATATAAAACACGAAGAAAAATATATGTTTATTTCACAACAATCCCCCTTTGGACCTCATTCTGCTGAGGTCCATCCCAAAAGAAATAAAATCACACACCTGATACCGCAGCTAAAACGCATATATTCACAATATTCAATCAGTTCTTTTCAAAATCCTCCAAGTTATAGTTTTTTTTTTTTTAACAAAAACAGTTGTCTCATCACCTCAGGGATCCCGTTTTTCCAGAGTGGACGTGATAAGTCTAACCGTCAAAGACCTTAACCAATGCACGTAGCAGCACCCGCAAGTTATAAGTATGCCTAAGAAAATAGCCAATAATACCATTATAGATACAAACACCTGTTTCCAGTGACCGAAGATCTTTATCAGCCAATTGTCCAGTGGGTCGTCCAGACCCGAATGAATTTATTAATATGCAAATTGTAGAATATAAGGAAATATATGCAAACTATGAACGATATTAATAGTAAGCGCTTAGGATATTGCAGAATTATGAACCTTGAGTTCCCAAATTCATCCTCCAGCAGTAAGGCAGTTGTCTCCCTTGAACACACAAAAATAGAGAAAGAACACAAGATTTATATCATCATCACAGAAACATTAATATACTTTTTACACGTACTCAGGGGCATTCCCCTTGGGTGCTCGGGAATGTCCTCCTATGTTCCCGAGTTTTCTTCGTGTAATGTGAGACTCTAATATGTAGTGTTTTTATCGTTTTAGGTGTCTGTTCTATGTGTGCATGTTCCAGTACCGAGTGGCTCCATTAAACAGAGTCCTTCTGAGCCTCGCACGCAACTTACTCGGCTACTTTCGTCTACCAAGGCACAAGAGTTCGAATGCGAGCTCCTCTTGTTGTCCAGCCCAATCCTTTAGCTCCTTCCTGGTTCACGGGTTGGAGCACACTGAACCGTGTGGATCCCCTGGCATTGACACGCACGGCCTGTGGTGTGCGTTCAGCGACCCCACACGGGTCCGTACTTGACCAGGGCTGTCTGGTCTTGCCTCCCCTGGACTCCGTTGAGAAAACTCCCTCAGCTGGAGCATTTCCAGGAACCACCTATCATAAACAGAATGTGCCACAGCAAACAACACCCAATCAATTATAAATCAGTAGTCCAAAGAATGAATCATGCATGTTAGTTGGTTTGGAAGAGGCTTAATCTTCATTAGGGTTAATTATGAGTAGTTTTAAGGCGGTTCATACTTACAAAAAATACTGTACCTTTTCACTCAGCTTATAGCAGAAATTACACACATAAAAATAACATCACAAGCGGCGGCAGAGCATAATTAAAAAATAACATAGCAAGCGGCGGCAGAGCATAATTCACAAAACATTGTACACCTGTGGTTCTATACACATTTTCCCTAAGTCAATAAGTCACATGTCGTCTAGTCAAGTCAATGGCTATAAATCTACAGAACCACCATATCCCTCTGATCAGGTCCACTTCAGGTTTGAGTGGTTTTGAGCCTGCAGGCCAGGAAACATTTCCAAGGGGCGTCCCCCTCCTGCTTCACACACATTTCACAGAGGGGAAAAAACAGTGTTGTTAATTGCTCATTTGAAATATGCTTGCATCAATACTCCTTCCTCCATGACATGATTAAAAAACGTTCAAGACTGATGCCGCCTCAATATCAACGCAAGTGAACTTTGTTTATAACGCCAATTTATCAGTTATCCTTATTATTCTTTGTATACTAAAATGTATTTACCATCTTTTAGTTAATTAGTTATTTCTAGGAACATTTTCGGCCTAGTTGTTTCTAGGAAACATTTACAATCTAGTTATTTCTAGGGACCAATTTCAACCTTTCTATTTTTAGAAACATCTGTCAACCTCTTAACCCCCTTTTGAAACAAAACTCTACCTTGTTTCAATTATGCCAAAGTTATTTGGTTAATAAATTGGAAATTGTGTCTAAATTTACCATCCTTTAACCTTAGCACTAGTGTCAGATGTTTCCTAAACCTCTGCCTATTGCCACCAGTAATTTGGTTTTCACAACCATATAGCTAACAGTAATCTACGATATCATCTCATTTTCTTTAAAATTATAATCATTTACCAAAATGTACCCCTTGTGACACATCAGAATCCCAACATGCACTCCGCCAAGGATAACTGCAAAAACAAAAATATAAAAGTTAACTCGTTTTGGGGCCAGGAGCTAGGATCATTTCCCTTGCTCCCCTTCAGCTTCACCACAGTTACAAGAACCAGAAAAAGCAAGTCGTCAGATCCACCTGAGCATAGTATAACTGAGAATCATGAGGCCCGCGCTAGCAGGCCCTAATGTGCCTATGTGTTTCATTAAAAATTTATCATAGCAGCTGTAGTTTTGATCCCGGCCACTAAGATCAACGACAGATCCTCACAGATCAATATGGGGTGCGGCCTTTGCTGGTGTGAGTGACTTCAGGACCATTTGTTCTCTTGTCTGTTTGGAGAACGTGTTCAGCTTTCTCTTGTTCCAGCCCCCAGTGAGACGTTCACTGGGTTCTGATTCTCGTCCGGACCCCCCAAATCCGGACCGTATATCCTGGCCATTTGTGTCTGATGACCATGTTTCGACAGTTCTTTGAGAAAGTCTTTGCCTCTGCTCGGCTGAAAGTTTTTGTGGACAGTCTTTTGTTCTTTCGGTGCCTTTGTTGTTTTCAGTCGTTCCTTGCGTATGCCCCTCAAAGTTCTTGAGCAAGGTTGCATATGAGTTTGTTCTTCCCAGTGAAGTCACAGCGAGTCAGTTTCTGGACACACCTTCATATTAAATCTGATCCGATCTGATCAATAACCACAGTAGCTGAGATTCAAAAGTCAGATGCTGCATGTGTTTTGACAGAGGCCTATCTTAATGCATATTTACCATTATGTGTTCTGTATAGATGAGGTGGGATTCATAAGACTCACTCTTGTTCCATCAACACTGTTCAATGAGGCTATTTAAAAAATTGAAAAACTAAAAAATTTAAAAAAAATCATTAACAGACCAGGATCAAATTAATTTTCTGTTAACAATCTTTATTATGGAACCTTCGACGGAGGCATCTTTTAATCTGATCTGCACAACAGATCCAAAACATTAGTTTACCTAAAAGTGAAATAATCAATTTAACCCTGAAATCAAAAAATACTGTAGCCTACTTTTATTTCAGAAAATATAATTTACGGTCTTCTAAGACCCCCTTGCTAGTATACAGTCTATGATCATTAGCAAATTCCTTGAGCCTCCTAAGACCTGCCTTCTTGTTGGATTTATTTATGTATCGTGTATATTTTCATGCCCTCCTAAATTGTCAATTTGAAATTATTAAGCTCAGTGGCTCATTTATTCAAAGTAAAATGTGGGCTCTTTCATTTTGGCCTGTTGTTCCAGGTATATAACTGTTAGTCCAGGGGTGTCAAACTCATTTTGATCTGGGGGCCGCATACAGCTTAATCTGATCTCAAGGGGGTCAGACCAGAATACTCATTCCAAAAGTCCACTTTTGTCTTTGTATTAGTGCAAAGAATAAAGAAATTATAAAAATATTAACATTAAATTAATTGTCCTTTTACATTTTTACTCAGTTTAACATTTAAGTGCATTACATATTAAAGAAATGATCAGTGATTGCACGTTTTAAAACATTTATTCAACAAACTGTTTTGTTAAATACCCTGATGCATGCTCCATAATCCATGTAGAGAAATCTAAAAAAGCTAAATCTGAGCTTCTGGACATACAAAAAAACAGTTCTGTTAAAACCCTTTCCTGCATGTTAAAAGTGCATCAAAATTTAGAAATGAATGAATTTTAAATCCATTTTCCACATCTATAAATATGTATTCATTTAAGACCTGTCTGTGAGGGCTACTCCCTCCTTAGCACTTTGAGATTTCCATTAATGAAAAGTGCGTTATAAATTGAATTCATTACTATTATTATTATTATTATTTATTCTTCAAACCCCAATCTGTCCTCTTCTTTTATTCATCTGACTCCAAACAGTTATTAAACTCTGTACCTGCACCCCTTTACTTTTATTAAATGTTTCAGAACGAATAACCCAACTGGATGACTAAATTAAAAAATAAAGTGACTCCGACCTGTTTTTGGTTTTTTCTAGAAATTATTATGCTCCTGTCTGCAGTACCTTTTTTCGTCCATCAGGGGTCTCCATTATACTCAGGCTCAATGTTGCCAGCTGTACGATAATTTTCGTATTTGTACGATAATTTTGCCCTCTGTACGATCAATAATCCCGACAAAGGCCAAAAATACAATAATTTCGCCATTCTGTAAACGTGTAGTTGTGATCGGTTTTCATCAGCCTGTCGCAACTGTCTGTCGGAGTTTTTTTTTTTTTAACCCTGAAGGCGTCTTGGAATTCCAGCTAATCCTGCTTTTCTAAATGTGACAGAAGACTTTCTGTTGAGCTCATTAATTACCACCAGACAATAATGCGTATTAATAGTACTGACGCCACAAAGCTGTGAGTGCCTGTTAGACGCTACAGTACAGTACTTATTATTTTGTTTATAATGGGTGTACGATAATCCTACATTTCTCACCTGGCAACCCTGCTCAGGCTATACACGAAACAACTGTGTCTTTTCCATAGTTGCCAAATCCGCTTATTTCCAGCGGCATTGGGCTTGTTTTCCCTGGAGCCGCTTTCAAATTTGATCAGCCGCTTGTGGCGGGTTTTTATTTTCGCTTCTCGTGGACATTGAGTCGCTTAGTTGTGCTTGTTTTGAAGGAGCTGATCGTTTCTTTTGTCTAGCGATCTGGCAACCCTGCAGTCTTCGGGTCGACGCTCACAAGACGACGTGGACATTCACTGGATCTATTCACAAAAGTACGTCTTCCAAATTGGTAATCCACTTTCTCTGCTTCTTATATTGGAAAATGCAAGTATGATGCGTTCGGTTCTATATCCTCACAGCCTATACACAAATTATAAAACTACATCTCGTAAACCACGTCGGACCTATGGCTCGTTAGCTTTGCTGTTAGCTGCTAAGTTCGTCTACAAAAACTAAATTTGGATTATTTAAAGTCGATATTGTTTATCTACACGACTCGCCACTGTACGCTTTGTTAGCGAATCCGATGTGAGCCGTCTACCGTTACAAAGTTTTAAAATGTCCGCTGTTAGGCATATGCTATGCTAACGGGAGTTCCACTGCAATTTTCTCACTTTTCCGTTTATCTAAGTGTTATAACCTAAAATTATTGAGATAGAATGTCATAATCTTTTTTGATCAATCCTTCCAGCTGTGACGGTTCATTCGGCCCTAATTAATTTGTCTCGAACTGTCCGCAAATATTTTATTTGTTTATTCAAAAAACCGTACAATCCTGAGGCCTTCTAGCCTGGTTAAAACCAGACCCTCGTCCAGAGCTGAAGTTCTAATTTTTCATTTCACCCACATTCACGCTGTAGAAAATGATCTAGTCCTGTTAAAATGGAGAAGTGTAACCCGTTTTAATGTAACGTTTATTTTTGTGTTTCAGGAACCCAGCACCAACTCCTGAAGAGGTGGAGAATTCGTTTATTACTCTATTAACTGCTGTATCTAAATAAAACTGTTCTAACTTCAGCGCCTCAATGTTTGTTTCATATTTAATCTTCAGATAGCTTGTGACAAGTTTAAGAAGAAAAATCAATCCATAAATATGTCATACAGGCTAAAAATACAGTACAGTAATCATTATTTTCCTCCTTCCATTTTTGAATTCTTTAAAGTCCATGACTCACCATGTTTTCAAATTGCATCGCCATTATTTATTTGTTTATTTAAAAATAATACAGGAGCGTTTATTTATATGGTAGAGAAATAACACTAAATGTGTTATTTCATGATTTCATGATTTATAGCAGATTTTTAGCAAGAGCTCCGGGAATATCTGCCCCTCTCTTTTTTTCTCTCCCCGTGGGTCGGGAGTTCAGAAGGTAGCCGCACAGCAGAGCTCTGAGCACGCGTGCCCCGCAACAAGGCTGGACAGAACCGAGCCCTGAGTCTACGACCAGAACTCCAAAGGTAACCGCAGAACGGGAGCCAGGGAGAAGACGAGAGAGGCCGCGCGGCTCTTGCTTCTCTAGGCAGAAGCTGAGAGGCTCTGAGAGCAGCGAGCAACAGTCGCAGCGGTGTTATATCTTATTAAAACGTCTATAAAATAAATAAAAAATAAAAACAGAGCACTGGTCCAGTTGTACACACAAATGCACCAAGAAATATGCAGTTTTAACTCCCATTTTTTAAAGTTATGTATGTGAACAATTAAATAAATAACAAGTAGGACCGTGCTTTTATTGAGGCAAAAAATATTGTGATATCAAGGTATTTTACTTAATAATTTCTGTATATAGCCTGTTTCAGCTTTTTCTGCTAATTCTACATTTTTAATCCAACTTTTCAGCCTAATTTAGCAAAACTATGCTCTTGTTTAGCTATTTATTTATTTTTATTTTTTTAAATCATTCTAATTAACTTAAACTGTTTATTTTCATTAGACCAGTGTTTTTCAACCTTTTTGGAGCCAAGGCACACTGTGTTTTCACTGAAAAAATCACGAGGCACACCACCAACCAGAATTTAGATACTGTACTCTATCCGCCTATATTAAATATATAGTCATTCTTATCATAGTGTCTTGAATAGAAATAAAATAAACACAGAAATGTATTTTTATCATATTTTATATTTCTTATTTCAATGTGGTCTTGTGACTGTTACATGCTCAAAGCAGCAAGGGGCGATATGTACCATTTAAGTTTACCGGTATATATATATATTTTTTTTTTTTATTATTATATATATATATATATATATATATATATATTTATTTTTTTTTTTTTTTTTTGGGTACTTCATTGTGTATTTTATGAGTGTGGACAAAGTCAAACACTAAAGCTGTTTAGAAAACCACTTGGTTTCTAAACTTAAAAATATTTAGATCACAGATCAAAAATTTAAACTGAGAGCCTGTATCATTTTAAGGGAAAAATATGTTGTTTCAAAATTTCATAGCGTCTACAAATCCCCCCCAAAAAATTGGGATAAATCCATTTTTCCCACTGTGCAGTAGTAAGTGGACCACTTATAGCTTTGGCCCCCTCTCGGCCCCCCCAGCAATAAAAGTCTAGCTCCGCCACTGGTCCAGAGCAGCACAGCGCTGCAGAGAGAGAAAGACAAAGAGAGCCACGGCAGTTTGGAGAGCAGAGACAAGTCACGCAGGTGAGGCAGGCAAGCTGACGTGACATGGCAGGAAACCATTATTTTAGAACATAAAAAAGGATTTAGTATTCTGTGACTAATTCTATTCTATTTTTATCTGGTCCAGGAACTCTTATCAGATTATTTTATCAGCGAAAGTCAGCGCGTTTTCCTCAATATTTTTTCTTCACTCAGTCCCACACTTTATTTATTTTATTTGTTTGTGGGTTTAAATTTTTTCTTCACTCAGTCCCACACTTTATTCATCTTATTTATTTGTGGGTTTTATATTTCAATGCCTTCATTCCTAATGTATTATAACGTATTTACGAATGGTAATATACAAATACATCACCTCACCAGATCCCGCCTCCACTTAATCATAAGTCAAATTATAAGTGGATTTAATTGACACTGTTTTTATAGTTAGCCACAAAACCTAACGAGATTAACAGTGAACTCGGTCTCAGAGTTACAGGGTCAGCGGCGAATAAATTATTTATTTATTCTAAAACCCCGACCCCTCTGTTCCAAACGCCCGTCGGCATTTGGATGGCTCGACCATTGCGTGTTTTTACTCTGGGATCTGGAGTCTTGGCTGGAAACTTACAATTCTACTTTTAATTGTAACGTTCTTTTTCTTTTTACACGTATTAACCCTGGAGTCCAAACACTGAGTAAAATTTGCCTATAAAATTTCCAATCACAGATTTCGTTTAAACAGGAATCTGCTTACCTTTTTTTGAGGTGACCGGTCACTGATCAGTGCTCTGGACTCCGGCTCATCCTTTCCTGTCCGCGCGTGCAACCATCTCGGTAGGAACCTCCAATTGTTGACGTAAGATTATCCGTCCCAGAATTCGTTTTTTGGTTCACTTTGGAACAGGAAGGAGAGATACACTTACACACGACAGACGCTCACTTAAAGTTCCAAACCAGTTTAATTAATCATAAGTTAAAAGTCACAGAATACATTTGTTCTATTTCAAAAGTCATTATATTGGATTAGAATAAGTGGACAGAGAGTGAGTGACAGAGATAGAGAGACAGAAGAAGGGAGGAGGGGAGAGAGAGACAGGGAGAGAGGAGGGGGGAGAGAGACATACAACCTGATCCGTGGACTACTTCTCTGCCTTGCTGTTGGAGGATGGGAACCTTTTATACCCTTCTGTGGGGGCCCTGCCTCAGAGCCTGCCGTCCCCCCTTTATTGCCAGAAGACAGGAAATACCACTGCCTCCCCCCAGCTTGCTCGAGTGGTCTCCCCAAGTCATATATTCTACAAAGTCGTAAAACTGACAGGACAAAGAGGCGCCAGCTATATTATCATCCCCCAGCCTCACCAGAACAGATCTGCCTGTGTCCTTTAGTAAATCTTTATCACTCTACAAGAAGAAACTGATAATTTGAACACCATATGAAAAACTCCTTCAAAATAAATATAAAACACGAAGAAAAATATATGTTTATTTCACAACATTAAACTCTGTGTATTGTGTCAGGTGTTTGTTTCTGATGTGCCTAATCAGGTTTGTTGTGTTAAATGCAGCCTTTTCCTTACCTCCTCTTGAAATACGAACTTTCCATTTGTCATCCACTTTAAAATATCTCCACACCACAGACATCGCTGCCTCCACTTCAAGTTAATGCCGCGTTCCGCTTCTTTTTTACGACAGTCACCGCTTTACGGCAGGCACTGCTTTACGGTAGGCACTGCTGCAAAACTATTGTGCATGTTTTGTTCCGAGACAATTTGACTCTGTAACTCAACATACAGTTAATATAATATTCCCGTTTGTGTTTAGAATAAATATACACATATATATCCGATCCCTGATCGGTGTGTAACGCCCGAGTCGAGTCGAGTCTGAAATCACGTGATCGGGACCCGGTTTCCGATCACGTGATCGGCTCGGGACATCCCTAGTTTATACCATTCTTCGGATTCAGGTCTTTCGTGTGTGGGCCCTATCCTTACTAACCTGGATTGGAGCATTTCCAGTCGTCTGTTTAATGCTCTGCGGTCTTTCCGTGGTTTTCTTAATTCTTTCAGGTCAGTTATGGTCACTAGGTTGTACGGTCCTTTGAGCCACACAATTCCACGCCATAATGCATAAGGCATTTTTTCTACAGTTCCATTAGCTAATTGAACCGTTAGGTGTCCTATCGTTTTTAGGTTTTTGCGGGTCATAGACACCTCTGCCCCAGAGTCTATCAGGTAAGGCTCTCCGTCCACTCGAGTGTGGATTTCGTCCCCGTCCCAATAGGCACCTTCTAGGGTGACCCGCGACCTATCAGCCATTATTTAGCTGGCCCCCCATCCCTTTTCTTTCGGGATTCCTGGAGGGCCTGTCTTTGCTCAGGGGTCATTCTATTATATTCTTCAGCCGGTACATAATCGCTCTTTCTCTGAGGTGCTGCGTTTCTAGGCGAGGCTTGAAACCTCCTCGGCTGTTGGTTTCTGTACTGTTGTTCTTGCTGGGGCCTCTGAGACCGTTCTCCATACTGTGGTTCTGATTGTGGTCTTTGGGGCCTTTCTTTGTATTGTGGCTCTGACTGCCTTGGGGGCCCTCTATATTGTTGCTGCTGTTGTTGTTGAGGGGCTCTAGGGACTGTTTTTGGCTGTTTTGAGCTCTGCTTTGTCTCATTTTTCCTTTTTTCCTCCCAGTACTGTTGCTCTAGGTCATAAGCTTTTACTGCCTGATCGATTTGGGGGACTAAGGTATCATTGGGCATTGAAATGAATTTTACTTCCCCTTTCCTGCCCTTTGTGACCACTCTTAAGGCCTTAACATACCTTTTTGGCGGGACACTTTGTTTTAGTTGATACCAAACTGATGTGAGGCGTTGTCCTTGATCCATACGTACTTTTGCTCGCTGGATCTGAGCATCCTCATCATCCATGTCCTCTAGTACCAATCTTTCGAAATGATCCTGAGCTGACTCCTCTTTGCCCACTGGGTTTGCGGTGACATTTCCTAGCCATAACTTTCTTGCTGCGTCACACTCAGTAGAACTGCTTACCATAGGCCACACGTCTTTAATATATTCTTCCAGTGTTTCTTCCAATCTTTTTTCTCTCACCAAGGTTTTCAGCATTTTGTACTCACGATAGCTGTCAGTGTCTGAGCTTAGGGCTCGGCTTCGCTCTGCCTTCTTAAGTTTTCGGTTTGATGGAGGTTCGTGGTATACCTGATTATTTTCTTCCTGACCAATTGTTACCTCATCATCTTCTGATGATATCTCATCCCTCATTTTCTCATTTGTTTCTTTGGCATACTTGTAAGCAGTCTTCTTCATTCTTCTCAGCATCACATCATGCGCTATTGATGACACATAAGCTGTTCTAAAATTTTCGGTTAGGTCTTGGTGAGCGGCTAATGTGGGAAACGTGGGCATCATCAAAATGTTAGCCCATTCTCCCAAGGTGGCTTTTACTGTCAATCCCACCATCTCATCTAATCTGCCAGCCCACTCTGGTGGAATATCACGGTTGCTTTGGCCAGCTTCGGGAACGTAGGTACTACGTCTCCGCTTTGTCCGTAGGACCCCAAGTTTTGTCCCTGGCCATTCGTTCTGACGCTTGATGTGGATTTATCAGTGCTACGGCTTTCTTTTGTCCTTTCCTTTGTCCAAACCTTAAGGACTTTGTTGTCAAATGAGTTTGCTCCATTGAACTCAGACTAACACTGTCGTCACTCTCAGAGCCCATTAAACCTAAGGCCTCATCAGGTTCTTGGTCTAATTCCTCTAGTGGGGGTTCGTTCTCGATCTCTTCGTTTCCTTCATTTAATGGTCGCATTGCGGCGACTACTCGGTACCTTGTTTGTCCTTCTTGAGTGTCAGCTGCACTCCTTCTCCTTCTGGTGTTAGAGCTGTTCAGCTCTTTTTCTGTAGGGTGTTCTCAAGTAGTGTTGACCCTTGGTGGGTGTCTTTCAAGATGCATTTCTTGCTTCCCGCAGTCTGCGAAGATGTTGGTACTTCTCCATCATTTACTTCAGTGCTTTTGTCTTGCTTATTGACAGGTTGTTTCCCTGAAGGGGATATTGTGGCCAATAATCGTTTCTTGCGTTCTTCCTCCAGGTGGGGTGGGGTCACTATGACTATTTCCGTTAACAGGGCAGCGCTTGGCATACTGTTTGCCAAGTAAGTTGCTGTATGCATAGCAACCCGTTCGGCTATTTCCCACTGGAGGTTTTCGGATCGTAAACCTTCTGTTGTCATTACTACTCGTCTGAAGTTATTCGCGAGCGCTTGGGCCATCCCTCGCTCAAGGGCATCTATCATTTCTCTCATATACCCCTCATTACTCTCTGCTTCTTTGTAGCTTCTGATTGGGACATGCATTATAGCATAATACAAGAGATTTCCTCCACTTGTTAGGCGCACTTTTGGCTCTGATCCTCGTGTCTGTGCTTTCAACTGTCCTACCTCTATCTTGTATTGTGGTCCGGCTGCAGTGGTTAGGACCTTCCTGAAAGTTTTGTTATGGATTTTACAGTTGTTGTTGGTAAATACTAACAGCCCATCGCCCTCCATTGTAAAGGCGCTTCCTACCAGACTATATACCTTGATTCCATTTTGGAGTTTAAAGCGCGACTAAACCCAAAATTAACTTTTTTTAGCTGATAAACTCCCTAGAATGTGTTTAAAATGTTTCAGAGCACTATTTCTGTGTTAATTTTCATGAAATTGTTCGTATTAGTTAAAATCGGCAATATTTGGTCTAAAAACGAGTATTCCTAGTCCTATGGGTTGAACTGTGGTATTGCACCCTGATTTTCTCATTAGTTTACGTTTCGCACAGTTATTAATTTTCGCACGATGTCGTCACATCCGCTGCTGCCTGTGTATAAAAGTGGAGCCACTCCCCCGAGAAGGTCACTCTATGGTCACTCCCCCTCCAGAGTTCAGGGGTTGGATTAGCGATTAGCAACATAGCATTAGCATAGAAGAGCCACGATGTTCCAAGAAAGCTCTTCAAACTGATGTTCACCCACCCTTACACCATCAGGGTACAATCCGTTTGGAGGTGAGTACCATTTTACATCTTTCCATTCCATAATTTATCTTTTGAGTATATGACGTGTTTCTTCATGTGCTGTTTATTGCGGCCTGCAGCTTTGCTTCGGTGTGGCCCCATAAGGTCGCGGCGTTCTGTTGCTGATCAACGTGTTTGTGTTGTAGTTGTGTTTAAATGTTAAAAATCCAGTGTTTCTTATGAACACCGCAGAGTGTGTGAACTCATGAACTCAGATAAGGAAGACCGTGACATCAAAAACCAATGGAGACTTGCTGTTGGTAATTTTAGCTGTTGTACTAGTTACGATGTTTTAGACACGGTGTTCTTTTGCTGCAAATAATGTTGTGGATCAAAGGTATTTATAAAACAATATGTACTTGGTGAATTGAGTATCATGGGCAGCAGTATTTATTTTGCACTGGGTCATCTGTTTGACAGATCAACAAAGGGAAAACAGTAATTTTTCTCAAGTACAGTATGCTTGTTTGTAAGGTGATTAAAATTAGTATTTTGTTTTCAGATCCATGAGGCGTTCCACATCCAGGGAATCTGAGCCGTGTTTCACAGACATCAAGCATCAAGGAGACATGTTGACATGTCACTTTGGAGGTGACATGAGCTGATTCACCAGGTACTGTATTCATGTTTTATTTATTACTTTTGTACCCTACCCTCTGTCTGCAGGTATTATTATTTAATTATTATGTTTTTATTTAATCACTTTGAGATTTTTATTAATGAAAAGTGCATTATAAATGGAATTCATTATTATTATTATTATTATTATTATTATGGGCAGCACGGTGGCACAACTGGTAGAGCTGCTGCCTCTCAGCAAGAAGGTTGCCGGTTCAAATCCTGGTCCGGGGGCCTTTCTGGGTGGAGTTTGCATGTTCTCCCCGTGCATGCGTGGGTTTCCTCCGGGTACTCCGGTTTCCTCCCACAGACCAAAAAACATGCATGTTAGGCTGATTGGTGACTCTAAATTGACCCTAGGTGTGAGTGAGAGAGTGGATGGTTGTTTGGTGTGAGTGAGACAGGTCCCTCTTGTAAATGAGTCCCCGTGACTCAACGAGGCTAGCCTGTATAAATAAAGGTTGAATGAATGAATGAATGAATTATTATTATTACTTTATTTATTTTATTATGGCGGACATTATATTAAAAAGTTTTTAAAAAGTTTATGCAACATTAATTCTTGTTTATTTCTTCATTGCTACCTGTCCCAACATTTTGGGGATTTGTTGACACTGTGAAATTTTGAATCAACATTTTTCTCCATTAAAATGTTACATTTACTCAGATTAAACTTTTGATCTTTTCTCTTTTCAGGACTGCAAATATCCAGGGTCGGGATGGAGAGAGTGTGAGGTCCACTGCTACAACGTGTCCCTGGTTCATGCATGATGCGAAAAAACAAATAAAATAAACAAATTGATTACAAAACCTCGTTGTTTATGATTCATTTTATTAACAGTAAGTTAATTCAAAACAAAAAAAAAGTTCTGTGTCGTGTAACACGGGACACCACCTCCAGCTCCTCTGGATGGACGCAGTGAGTGGACAGCCAAAACGAGTCCCAAACACTTGAGACCACCTGCAGGATGCTTCATCTGCTAGCCAGAAAACACCAGGGTCTCAACTGTAGCACCCCAACATTGTTGTGGATGCAGGTCATCATCATGGGATCGTCTAGGTTAAAGTAAACCCTGGCTGCAATTACTCTGTGTGGCTGTTGGGTGCTCGAGTCATCACAGTTCTCTGAAAAAAACATTTTAAGGGATACACAGTATTGTTAAAATCATTGCAATTTGTTTGGTTTGCATAAAAAAAATTATTTCTCATCAATCTTACCAGCTGTGCTCAGTTTTGATTAGCTGACACATAGCTTAAACAAACACTGTGTACACGTCCTAACTAATATCATACAAGCTTATATGTTTCTAAACACGGATCTTTGGAAACCAAATAAAAGATTTTACCACTGTTTAGTGCTCATTTATAGTCAATTCAAAAAACAACGTGTGTTCTGGGTTGCATAACAAAATTAAGCCAAAACGTCAAACAAAACGAGGGTAGATTAAATCAATATTTTAAAATAAAATATTATGAAACGTTACTTTTGTAATGTGCTAAGTAATAAGATGTGGCAAATTAAAGTGACAAACGACAAAAACACAGCTGTACACTGCATGCCATGCAGCTAAACACAGGTTTTTAATGTGTTCTGTGTTCAGAAGCATACGCATAAGCTGTGTGTGTGTGATTAAATACACGCAACAACATTTTACAACTGTTATTTTAGTACAAGTTTAGGTATTTACTTACTGAAGACGCGACTATCCGCCATTTTGAAATCTAAACTTGGGGAGGGGTGGGAGTTTACCACTAGAGGGGGCGTGAACACAGGACAACCCCCAACCTCCTCCCCTGCTCGACACGCCTATTTTGAGGGAAATTTTCAAACTGCTTCGGGGGAGGAGTTACCGATCCACAGGGTGTGGAGTCGCTCTTTAAGGACCCGGGCCTCCTCAGGCACTGGTCCGAGGGGTTTTGAGAACTGGATTGTTTCTTTGGGTTGCTTGGGAGGAGATTTGCTCCTTTGTTTTGCTTTTGGGGTTCGCTCAAGTTCCCCTTTGAGGAATTCTGAGAATGATTGTCCCATCCTTCCTGGTCCAGGAGGGAGCTCAAAGTCTGTTTCAATATGTTTTGTTTTAGAACTACTTTTCCTGTGAGTTTCTCCCGAGGTTCGTAAGGAACCTACTAGGGGTTGTTTAGTCCCTGAGGCTCATGAGGAACCTGCTAGGGGTTGTTTAATTTTATGCTGGGGATTTAACTGCCCTTCTGGGTTCTGTACATCCGTTTTTACTCTGGGTTTTACATTCAGTTGTTCAATCAATTGGTCTGCTAAGATTCGGGCCATGAGTGTTAGTCCCTCTTTGGCTCCATTCTCAGTGTCGCTATCAAGTGTCTCTTTGTTGTTTTCTTTTGCTCTTTTCCCTCTTTCGGGGCTGGTGTCAGAAGGTCTGTGGTTCCCTTCGTTTCCTGCGTCACTTGATTCTGGGTCCGTACCGTATTTAGGCACTTGCCTATAATCTCTTAGGTTTGCAACGGAACTCCATGGATTGGGACCCTGGTTTGAGGCCGGCTTTATGGGCGCTGTTCCTAACCCACTACTTCCTCGCTCTTTTGATTTTATTCTTTCCCGTTCTTTTATCATTTGTCTGTACTGTCCTAGTCTAACCAGTTCTTCCGTATACTCTCTATATCTCGGGGCCGCTTTTACCTCTACGTCCCTGATGTCCCAGTCTACATCCATCTCCCTAGCCACCATCTTCACTAGGGGATCATATTCTTTTGATGGACTGATCATCACTAATATTTCTCTAGTGGTTGCTACTTCAATCTGCCGTGCCCACCTATCTAGCCAACTTTTGATCTCTACTTTTGTTTTTATTCCTACCGGGTGTCCCCACACCACCATTTGATTTTTACGTCCAGCATGGGCGCAATTAAATATGCCCCATTTGCCCATTTGTTTGTGTAAGTCTCTCAGCAAGTCTTTTTCATTTGTGTTGGGGTTATTTTGTTTAAACATTTCTTGTACGATTGGATCCCAGGTTTCATAACCTCGGCCATACAAGAGGACTTCTAGGCCTGGTTCTTTTTCTTTTGCTGTAACCTTTGTTCTCTTAGCAGCAAGGGGTGCCTTTCCTGGCTCTGATTCTTTACCTGACTCTACCGGAGTATTTATTTCGGAGTCTGATCCATGCTCCGGGTTGTATGTTACCCCATACCTTTCTTGCCGGTATTGTCTCAATTTGTTTATTTCTTCTTTATATCCTGTACTCATGGGGGTTGCTTCGACATCTAGGTCTATTAAGTATGCGCCTAATCCGGATTCTTTGGCAACCCTTTTTATTAGGGGGTCGTAGTCAGCTGATGGGCTAAGCACCGCGGTTATAGTCCCACATCTGCTCACCCCAATCTGTTTTATACTCCATCGTAGTCACGCTTTAATATCGCACCTGCTTGTTATCTTTGCCGGATCCTTTACTACTATTATTTGGTTGAAGGGCCTTTCCCGTAAGCAGTAGAATTCTCCTTTTGTTCTTATGTATTACACTAGGTTTTGTTTTAGAGCCTCGTCTACGACACCTGGGTTACTTTCCCTAAACGCGCTCTGAACATCCTGGTGCCAGGTCTCAAAACCATGGCCGTATGGGAGAAGGGTGAACTTCAGCTCTCCTGGTGTTCCTCCACCTGGTGGGGGAGCTGTCGGATTTGTTCCTCCTTCCCCGAGGTCGTCATCCGTTTCCCTAGGGGATTCTGTCACGGATCCTGGTTCACTGGTTTTAGATTTTTGTTTTCTTATCGTTTTAAATGCTCCCATTTTGGCCAATTCTTCCTCGTATTGAGGGTCCCGTTTAATCGCTTTTACATCGGAAGTTACATTTGACCAACTTATTCCTGATGTCTTAGCCACTCTCTTTACAAGAGGGTCATATTCGGCTGTGGGACTGTGTAACATTACTATGTTTGGGCCATCTGTTGCCTCAAGCCTTCGTACCCACCATTTTTTAATCTCTGTTTTACTTGTTATTGGGCCGGGGTCTTTTATTACCATTATCTTACGGCCCTCTACCAACCCGGAACAACAATAAACATGTTTCTGTGTCATTGCCTTGACTAGGTGTGCCTCTAACTCTTCATCTCTCCGTGGTATATTACTTCTCCTATATCTAGTTTGAACATGGGAATCCCAAGTTTGGAACCCCTGACCGTACGGAATTATTTCTATCGGTATCTCGTTTTTTGGCTCTTCTGATGTGTCCGGTTCTTCTTTGTTAAGATCGTCCACTTTGGATAGATCCTCTGTATTTCCCGTCGCCGCCGGCGCGGAGTTTGGTCCAGTTGGGTCGTTCTCTGTGGGCCGGTTTCCCAGTTCGGTTGGTGGCGCACTATCGCCCATTTTCCGTTTTTGTCGTCTCGAGTTTGTCTGTTTTCAAAGCCGACTGACTTTATGTCCCTGTACCTGGGATGAAAACAGACCTGCTGCTAATCTTACTCCGGATCTGTGGTCAGCAGATCCTTAGTAAGCCCTTTTTACCCCGCCCACTGCTGTGGAATTAAAGGGCACTTAGCTGGCAGCTTAGACCAGCCGTCTACAACTCTTCTACTCTAAGAAGGGTTGCTTTTCTGGTGTTTGTCAGTCTTTTGACGCACGCCTTTGTCTCTTGGGAGTCTTTATTCATAAAGAGGGTCCCTTCGTGGTCGCCATGTTCGCTTTCCTGAATCAGAGAGGTAATCACAAGGTGCGTGACACGCCCTCACCGCAGCCTACCTGCCAACAGGGTCTATTGAACCGGTCCCGGAGTTTGGGTATTACCTGTAACTATGTGGGACTGCTCCGACTAAAGGCTGTTAATAGGAGAATTCATCTGGGCACATTAACTTCCTAGCATCCACGAGTCACACCCACTTTTTACACCTTTACGCCTCTCTCCGCCTTAGCTGCTGGGGACCGGAGAGGTTAGCGCAAGGCAACTCGTGTTAACGGAAGCTTCCCCTTTGATTAAGCTGGCTATTGTTACTGACCCAGTAAATTTTAAGATCCAGGTGGTTGGACCCTGGGATGTTGTTTTTATATAACCTTTGTGCTAATGTTTAACCCTTAAAAACCTCCTAATGTATTGATGTTATATTTGTGAACCAAACTTACATTTCCATGGACAAATAGTTGATGAATAAGAGTCGAGAATTATACTTTTTGCTTATCTTTCGTGGGGAAGGAACAGCGTTACAAGCAGTATTACAGTTAATTGTTATGGATTATGTAGATAGATAAAAAGTAATAAATTCATAAAAAGAACCCCAGACTTGATGTTAAACCACTCGATCTGCAAGAAGTCCTTGTGAGTTGATTCCCTCTGGACTCCGGGCGGGGCGAGTCGAAAACTTTCTTCTTGATGTCACATAGTTAACACTCACAGTGCCCATCCAGTCTTAAGGACCAGAATTAAGGTTCTTATTCACAAGTAAACTTCTCACCTAACCTTAAGGGTCAGGGTTAGAGTAATCTCTTGCACTCACACGTCTCACTTGACCTTAAGGGACAAGGTTAGAGTCTTATTTAAAATCTTACCCAGTAGATGTATCTCCCCAAAGCCCTTAGTAATCTCCGGCATCTTCGAGCAAATAAGTCACCAAAATAGTTAAATTGTCTGCTAGCTACTCTGTCCGCAATTAACTTAATTTGATTTAAATTTTGCTGAAAACCCGATCCAGAGAAGCGTCTCTCAGGCATTTCCTTCTGTTCAGAGCCTCTGGAGACTCATAAGGAAAGCCCGGAGCAGTTCCTTTACTCCCCGAGGAATAAAGCTCGCTTCGGACTCTGCTGGTCTGATTTGAAGGTGCGAGTTTGGCCTCGTCCTGGCTGTCGGGGAGAACCCTTTTGCAATCCTACCTCAGAATATGAGAAGAAAAGTAATTCTCACCATGGACGCTTGCTCCTTCTGTGTAGCAAAAGAGTCGATCTGGTCCTTGTCTTGGGTCCTCACTGGAGCAGTTCTGCTCCGACTAACAGTTAACTGATAACTGCTTGACTAACAACAGCTCCTTGAAAGCCCCGTCCTGACGAAACAGGGCGTTTAAATATAATTTGGCCCCCCTTCCTGTCCAGTAGGGGGTGTATGGCCAGTTTTCTGATTGGCCCTGTCTAGAGCTTCGTCAGTTTCTAGGCAAAGCTGTAACTTGTTTTTGTGCTTAAAGCCACTTGTTTCCTTATAGGGACATGATCTTTGCTCAAAGCTTGGCCGAGTCACAAGGGCAGTGAGTTTACACAACTCTGGTCATTGTTACACCACTTTCCAGTAAAGTGATCACAAGTTGTTTTTCTTCATCATGTGCTTTGCAAGAGACCTCTCTTTGTCATAAACCATCTTTAACACAGTAACATTCAATCATCACATTTGTTATGAAAAGATTAACTCTTGATTATGATAAAATCACACATTAAATGATTATCTTGGTTAAAATCATATATCTCATGATTATACTGATTAAACAACTCAATATCAAAACCAATTAAGGTCAAACCGAGTACAGATAAATATATGTTAAAGTTAGAACAAGTCTTCTGCTCATATGGGTTCGTGTGTGTCTGTGTGTCTACTCCTTGTATCTCACTGTGGCTCTTATCTGACTTCTTTCCCAACCTATTCTAACGGTAAACCTTTAGACATAGCTGAAACTTCTCTTTATTTGTTTTAATATCACAACTGCAGTAGCTGATAGTTTTAAGGTTAAACAGTTATCCTTCTCTGTGTCTCTTATCTGCGCTCCTCTATGGGTCTTTGTGTTCTTCTGTGTGTGCCTGAGGGCGTGTGTGTGTGTGTGGGTTGCTTTCACAAGGCCCTGTCTGTGGGTGAACACTCCTGACTCTGCGCTCAGAAAACGCCCTGACATGTACAGAATACTCCTTTTCATAAGTTGTTTATAATAATGCTTTGTATTGGTTTTGAATCCATAACAACCTCACTTTTCTTGACGTGGCTTACGCGACTCTGCAATATCGCGTGGACATCGGGGGTAGTTCCCTTGGATTGGCAGACTGGGGTGGTGGTTCCCCTATTCAAAAAGGGGGACCGTAGGGTGTGTTCCAACTATAGGGGGATCACACTCTTAAGCCTCCCTGGTAAGGTCTATTCAGGGGTTCTGGAGAGGAGGGTCCGTCGGATAGTCGAACCTCGGATTCAGGAGGAGCAGTGTGGTTTTCGTCCTGGTCGTGGAACACTGGACCAGCTCTACACCCTCAGCAGGGTCCTGGAGGGTGCGTGGGAGTTTGCCCAACCAGTTTACATGTGCTTTGTGGACTTGGAGAAGGCATTCGACCGCGTCCCTCGGGGGGTTCTGTGGGGGGTACTCCGGGAGTATGGGGTACCAGGCCCTTTGATAAGGGCTGTTAGGTCCCTGTACGACCGGTGTCAGAGCTTGGTCCGCATTGCCGGCAGTAAGTCAGGCTCGTTTCCGGTGAGAGTTGGACTCCGCCAAGGTTGCCCTTTGTCACCGATTCTGTTCATAACTTTTATGGACAGAATTTCTAGGCGCAGCCAAGGTGTTGAGAGGATCCGTTTTGGTGACCTTAGAATCGCTTCTCTGTTTTTTGCAGATGATGTGGTCCTACTGGCTTCATCAGTTCGTGATTTACAACTTTCACTGGAGCGGTTTGCAGCCGAGTGTGATGCGGCCGGGATGAGGATCAGTTCCTCCAAATCCGAGGCCATGGTCTTGAGCCGGAAAAGGGTAGCATGCCCTCTCCGGGTCGGGGAGGAGGTCCTGCCCCAAGTGGAGGAGTTTAAGTATCTCGGGATCTTGTTCACGAATGAGGGAAAACTGGAGCGTGAGATCGATAGGCGGATAGGTGCAGCGTCCGCAGTGAAGCGGGCGCTGTACCGGTCTGTCGTGGTGAAGAGAGAGCTGAGTCAAAAGGCAAAGCTCTCAATTTACCGATCGATCTACGTTCCCACCCTCATCTATGGTCATGAGCTTTGGGTTATGACCGAAAGAACAAGATCTCGGATACAAGCGGCTGAAATGAGTTTTCTCCGCAGGGTGGCTGGACTCTCCCTTAGAGATAGGGTGAGAAGCTCAGTCATCCGGGAGGGACTCGGAGTAGAGCCGCTGCTTCTCCACATCGAGAGGAGCCAGTTGAGGTGGCTCGGGCATCTGGTTAGGATGCCTCCTGGACGCCTCCCTGGTGAGGTGTTCCGGGCATGTCCCACCGGGAGGAGACCCAGAGGAAGACCCAGGACACGCTGGAGGGACTATGTTTCTCGGCTGGCCTGGGAACGCCTTGGGATTCCCCCGGAGGAGCTGCTCCAAGTGGCTGGGGAGAGGGAAGTCTGGGCCTCCCTACTTAGGCTGCTACCCCCGCGACCCGACCCCGGATAAGCGGAAGAAGATGGATGGATGGACAACATTAACTTGTACTGTTCATACCGGAACAAACGCCGGTTCTGGTCCGCACCGGAAGTCATGCTCATAATTCATGCAAGGTAGCAGCCAGAAATAAGGTGGAGAAAACCGAAGGTGCTTACTGGTGGTTTTGATGTGCTCAAAAACGAGTGCTGGTAGACCAGGAAGTGTTGATATAATTTTATTTATATTTTTTGGCGAAGCTGCTCTTGGTGAGGGAAGGTGAACAGTATTTCTCAAGCCAAATCCAGCTACTTCTCAGACATCATCAGTTCCAATATTAGTAATTCAAAAACATTGTTCTCTCTCCTCCACCGTTCTGTCTCATCTCCTAACTCTCTACCCTCTCACATGGTTTCCACAGAATTTTGCAACTCCCTGATGTCATATTTCAATGAAAAGATTATTTCAATTCATAAACACCTTGGTCCAAATACTGCCCCCAGCATCCTTGTTGAACTCCCCCCTCCCTCCCTCCCTTTCTCTGTCTTCTCCCTCCCCTCTGCTGATGACATTGCTGACATTATCAGCAAGTCCAAGTCCTCATCCTGTCAACTTGACCCATTTCCCACAGTTCTTGTTAAATCCTGTCTCCCGTCTCTGCTCCCTATCATCACTAATATCATCCACTCCTCCCTAACCTCTGGCATTGTTCCCACAGCCTTCAAATCTGCTGCCATCACCCCCATCATCAAGAAACCAGGTCTTGACTTCACCAACTTCAGTAATCTTCGTCCGATCTCCAATCTGCCCTTCATCTCCAAGATCCTTGAAAAAACTGTTGCTAGTCAACTTCACTCTCACCTGTCCAACAACAACATTTATGAAGAGTTTCAATCTGGATTTCGCCCCCACCATAGCACCGAAACAGCCCTAGTAAAAATTACTAACGACCTCCTTCTTGCTGCTGACTCTGGTCTTCTGTCCATCCTCATTCTTCTGGATCTAAGCTCTGCCTTCGACACCATCTGTCATTCTATCCTCCTCAACAGACTAACCTCCATTGGCATCTCAGGTACCCCGTTAGACTGGTTCAACTCCTATCTCTCTGACCGCACTCAATTCATTCAGCTTAAATCCTTCCGTTCCCAGTCTTCCCCTGTCTCCACGGGTGTCCCCCAAGGCTCTGTCCTCGGACCCCTCCTCTTCATCATTTACCTCCTTCCTCTAGGTCACATCTTCCGCAAATACGGCGTCCATTTCCACTGCTATGCTGATGACACGCAGCTCTACTTGTCATCAAAACCTAACTCCACCCACCCACCCTCCATACTCACCGACTGTCTCAATGAGCTAAATCACTGGTTTTCCAACAATTTCCTTCAACTATGCCTTATGTGCCTTACTGCATATGCCACTTTGCCTCTATACCAACATCAACTACCTCATACATATACTGTGTACATTAACTCATATGCTGCTGTGCCACTCTTTGCAAATGTCAATGCTAGAACCTTCAGTTTATTTTATAGATATACTTTTTATACTACTATGCAAAAACTCAGGACAGTATTACACTTTTATTATTTCATTTTATGCTTATGTTCATTGGGTGTTTGGTGTTTTAGGGGTGTTTGGTGTTTCAGTGTTGGTGTAAATTTTCATACTTTTATACTACTATGAAAAAACTCAGGACAGTGTTACACTTTTACTATTTTATGCTTATGTTTATTAAATGTTTTAGTGTTTAGTGTTTAGATGGTTACTGTTGCACCGAGGGACTGAGAGAAACGCAATTTCAATCATGTCCTGTACATATTGCAGTTCTGACAATAAAGTTGACTTTGACTTTAAACAGCAACAAAACAGAAATCATTCTTGTTAGTACCAAAAACTCTATTTCAAAATCAGAACATCTTCTCGTCCCCCTTAAAGGTATTGTGACATGATTTTGTAAATTTGAATATTTGTCAGAACATATTGTAACGACCCTGTGTTTGGTTCTGCTTTGGGTCCAAGTATTTCTGTGTATTTGTTCAGTTGTACTGTGTTCTGTTGAGCTGTTGTGATTCTGTTGTCCCCCGCCCTCATGTGTTGGATTGGTCGTGGGGGCAGGAGAGGGGTAGGAGCAGGGAGGAGGGACCAGGAAAAAGAGAGACGAAGAAGAAGAGCCCGGGAGTGTGTTGTTGTTAGCAGGCAGCTAGCAGTGTGTTCGCTCGCGTGTGTACCGCGTTTTCTGTTAAGGCGTGAGCTGCAGCCTCGGTAATAGCAGCTCGTCCCTGTTTCTGAATAAACCCCGTTTGGCTGGACTCCGTCTGCAGTGTTGGCGTCATTACAATATATATCTTATATCATTGAGCTCTGGTCGTTTTTGCATAATAAATTATAAATATGTTAAAATTTTATTCTAAATTCTGCTAATTTTTTCTCTGGTACTTGCTGGGATACGCCCCTAAAATTCTGCGCATTTCCGCAATACGTCATCACCAGTCAGCAACGTCACAACGGGCAGAAGGCAGAGCCTTGCCCGTTTGTTTGGTGTGTTAACTGCTTGCCATACGGATTCATTTCCTGAAAGATCACCTCTTTTTTTGTGTAACTTGAAAAATGCCGTCACGTTGTAGCGCATTTGGGTGTTCTAATATCAGCAGTGAACAAGTGAGCCTTCACAAATTTCCAAAAGATGAGAAACTTCGACAAGAATCAGAATGGACCAGACAAGGACCGGTGGGTTCCAGGAGTCGTATGTCTGCAGCGACCATTTCACTGCCGATTGTTTTCAGGAAAGACCTGGTTTACAAGAATCTTTTGGATTACCAGTAAGATGGAGAAGACTTTTAAAACCGGATGCTATTCCTACTATTTTAAAAAGAAAATCTACAGAAGAAAGTCCCACAGGAGCTACCATGTCGAAACAACGCAGGGACCATCAGAAGACTGTCCAGGAGATGAGTAAGTCTTTGTGTAAACATAATCGGAGGTGTGTAGTGTTTTAGATTATAAACTATATATTTTACGTGAGTTCATGTTGTTTTACTTTATACACTGTGAGTGTATAAAGCCAATTATCACGGCAGATTATTTATGTTCGCTGCTAACAAGCTAGCCGAATTAGTAGCACACACACTTTTCTAATAATGTATTTTTAAATTATGTCAGCGCGATCAGGTAACATCTGCAGTTTCTTTTTATTCGGGGAGAGTCTATTAAAGCTTCAGTATGTAGCTTTTTTTATGAACATATTTCTTCACTCTGTCACTACCTCCTGACAGACTGATGTTAGCCAGGTAATCTCTGAAAAAAAATATAAAAAAAATATTGTCCCCTTGCTTCTCCAGGTGGTAAATAAGCATTTCTAAAAAGAAAAGGTGACCCGCCATTTTCCAGCCAATAAAAACAGAGCTTGAATTTGAATCAGCCAATAAAAACAGAGCTTGAATTTGAAATTCAACAGACCACAAGGGGGCAGAGCCACATATGGCTCTGAGGGGGAGGGATCAGAATGCTTTGCCTGTTGAAAATATTTCTAAGTGCTGCAGTTCTACAGAAACTGCATACTGAACCTTTAATGAGAGTTTTGGAAGATTTACTGTCTTAAAATGATATATCGCTGACGCGACCGGTAATAAGCCGAGATAGCTAACACACTAGCCGAGATACAGGTCACGTTGCTATTTATGTATTTTTAAATTATGTCAGCGCGATCAGGTAACATCTGTAGTTTCTTTTTATTCGGGGAGAGTCTATTAATGAGAGTTTTGGATGATTTACTGTCTTAAAATGATATATCGCTGACGCGACCGGTAATAAGCCGAGATAGCTAACACACTAGCCGAGATACAGGCCACGTTGCTATTTATGTATTTTTAAATTATGTCAGCGCGATCAGGTAACATCTGTAGTTTCTTTTTATTCGGGGAGGGATATTAATGAGAGTTTTGGATGATTTACTGTCTTAAAATGATATATCGCTGACGCGACCGGTAATAAGCCGAGATAGCAGCTAACAAACATTAGCCGAGAGCCCGGAGCAAACACGTTGCTAATTATGTATTTTTAAATTATGTCTGCGCGATCAGGTAACATCTGTAGTTTCTTTTTATTCGGGGAGAGTCTATTAATGAGAGTTTTGGATGATTTACTGTCTTAAAATGATATATCGCTGACGCGACC
Organism: Garcialebias charrua; assembly: GCA_038048925.1. Taxonomy (NCBI): domain Eukaryota; kingdom Metazoa; phylum Chordata; class Actinopteri; order Cyprinodontiformes; family Rivulidae; genus Garcialebias; species Garcialebias charrua. The sequence continues at coordinate 29,207 of JBBPBX010000923.1, read as the reverse complement.
GGTAATAAGCCGAGATAGCAGCTAACACACTAGCCGAGATACAGGCCACGTTGCTATGTATGTATTTTTAAATTATGTCTGCGCGATCAGGTAACATCTGTAGTTTCTTTTTATTCAGGGAGTGTTTATTAATGAGAGTTTTGGAAGATTTACTGTCTTAAAATGATATATCTCAGACGCGATCGGACATGCTCCGCCATTATTATTTAAATGCACGTTGGAGCGTGCCTTCCCGTTGTCACGTCACAATGACGTTTTTGCGGAAATGCGCAGATTTTTAGGGGCGTATCCCAGAGAAAAAAACTACCATAACTTGGAATAAAATTTTAATATATTTATAATTTATTTTGCAAAAACGAACAGAGCTCAATGATATAAGATATATATGTTCTGACAAATATTCAAATTTACAAAATCATGTCACAATACCTTTAACAACTCTCTGCTATCCCCCTCCCCTCAGGTCAAGAGCCTCGGTGTCATCCTCGACACCACTCTCTCCTTCACTTCACACATCAACAATATTACTCGGTCTGCCTATTTCCACCTCCGTAATATTAACCGTCTCCGTCCTTCTCTCACACCCCGCTCCACAGCCATCCTGGTGCACAGTCTTGTGACTTCCCGTATTGACTACTGCAACTCCCTTCTCTACGGCCTCCCCAACAAATCTCTCCACAAGTTACAGATGGTCCAGAACTCAGCTGCCCGTGTCATCACTCAAACCTCCTACTATAACCACATCACTCCTGTCCTGCAGCAGCTCCACTGGCTCCCGGTTAAATCACGCATCATCTTCAAAATTCTACTCCTCACGTTCAAAGCTATCCACAACCTTGCCCCTCCTTATCTATCTGACCTCCTACAAATCTCCATCCCATCACGCTCTCTCAGATCCTCCTCTTCGCTACATCTCCATGTACCCTCTGCCCACCTCTCCACCATGGGGAGCAGGGCCTTCACCTGCTCTGCCCCTCACCTCTGGAACGCCCTACCGCCAGACCTTCGAAACACCACCTCCCTTTCTCTGTTCAAGACTGCCCTGAAAACCCATCTCTTTAGACTAGCTTATCATTAACTTTACTAAATGTATTTTTATTATCTTCCATTTTATATCCTTTATGTATTTTATATTCCAATTTGTCGCTGATAATGTTTGATCTGTTTTACACTGTATTTGGTTTGTTAAGTGTCCTTGGGTGTCCTGAAAGGTGCTTTTAAATAAAATTATTATTATTATTATTAAGGTGCTTTAAAGTTTGGGTTTGTCTCAGTAGATCCTCTGGAGAAGGTTCTGACAAACATCACTTCCACTGAAACGTCTTCACTTTTTCTTAGGTCGTCGTGTTTTACCTGGAAAAAACAAATGGGTTATGTTTTCTTTCATGTAAAGAAAATGATGAATGTAGTAACAGACCAAAATACAAACCAACTGGTCAACGGTTTTTATTTCTGCTGCTCCCTCCTGCAGGGGTCACCGCACGCCCTTCTCATGCAACCTGGGCTCGAACTCACAACCTCAGGGTCACAAGACAGAACGAGCTGCCACAGCTTTAAAGAACCAATGTGGCTTTTTATTATCAAGTCTGTGTTTGTATAAATAACTGTATACAGTATAAATACACAGAGTACGTGTAGTTTACTGTGTGGGACTAAATATTTACTAAACTGCTCAGGGGGCTGGACATCCACAAACTTCTGTCACAAAATCTAATTTATAATTTAGTTTAACTTTGTGTTTGGCTCCCGGTGGGCTGAGCTCACTCACGGGCCGAATGTGGCCCCTGATCCACCACTTGGATAAACCTTAACTCGCTCGTTTGAGTTTTCTCAGACTGAAATAAAAATAATATATATATATATATATATATATTTTTTTTTTTTGGTTTTCAGACTCTACAGTTAGTTTTTTTT
>JBBPBX010000923.1:0-26561 GCA_038048925.1 Garcialebias charrua | reverse complement strand
GTGGGTTACCAACTCCCCCAAGCGGTGGATTCTTTAATAGCAACTATCATTACAGAGACCCCAGGGCAACTGGAGGAGTGAAGAAGATGAAGGACTCTGAGCAGCGAAGATAATTTACCTGATATTAAAAAATAAAAACGCACCCAGAGCTTTGGTCAGAAGGTTTTAATTGTCATACTAACGGTACAATGAATGAAATAAAATACATTTCCCATGGTCCATTGGGCAGCCGACACATTTCCACCCAGTGGTGCAGAACCAGCAGACGGTTGAGGTCACTCTGAAATGGCGCCCGACGTTCCTGATGGTTCGTGCTGGAGCTGCTGGTAATGTTTCTACAAACCAGACAAACGAACCGTTAGAAGCTGAGCAGGTTCTTCGAGCGGCACTGCGGGTCAGCTGCTCAGACTCACCTGCAGGTTGTTGTAGTGCGCCTCGCTGCAGCAGTGGGGGTCGTTGTCAGCGCCCTCTTTAAGGTAGACCACGGAGCAGAGGCTACAGAAGAATGCCCATTTACGAACCGTGAACTCCTCACCTGGACAGAACAAACAGAACCGGGTTACCGGATGGAGCGAGGTGACCCGAATGGGTCGACACGACACCAGTTCAGGAGCCTTTTTCACGCCCGAAAGATTCATGACTCTGAAGCAAGAGAGATTGAACAACAAACAGGGAGTGGTGGTGCAGAGGTTAGAGAAGGTGAGCCTGTAATCGGAAGGTCGCCGGTTCAACTCCCCGTACTGATACCATCAAAAAGTGGGTGGGAGAGCTGAAACACCAACACCTGCCTCCACCCTCATCTGTCCCACTCTGGGCCCTTAAGCTAGATTCATACTCGATAAGTCGCGCAGCGCGCGAGGGTGCGCGCTCCAAAAGTGACGCAATTTCACAGTCCCCGCCCCTGCGCGTTGGCCCCGCGCGTGGGATTAGCGCGTGTCGTGCACCTCTGAATTTTTGAAACTCCGCAAGCCTATGCGCGCGCCGTGGGCGCTACGATTTGATTGACAGGTCCCCACCGACAGCCTTCACCCTCTTCACGCCGGAGCCTGCAGCTGTTTGCGCCGCTGTGGTCGTGGAGACGGCGTCGCGACGCATGGAGGAATGTTTTGTGACACAAATGTATTGAATTCTCCTTCATTCCTGATCTGGAGTCGGACTTTTCTTTTGTTTTTTCGCCAAAAGTCACGTGATCGCTTTCTCCTCCGCTGACTCCATGCATTAAAACCGCAAATAAAGACAACAGTTCAGCACGCGAGCGGAAAGCTATTTGTTTTTGTTGTGTGATTTCAAACAGTTCTTCTTCTACGGTAGATTTCTTCTTCTACACCTTTCTTGCAACATATGCACAGGTTTTAGAGGGTACTGCCTCCTGCTGGTCCGTAAAAGAACAGCACTTTGCCATGCGCCGCCGTGCGTCAACCATAAACACAGAGGCGACACTGTAAACGCATTTCGCCGCACGGCTGAGTGCACGCGCGGCACGCGCGCTCCAGCCTGCGGACCAAAGCGCAAGTCTAACTCAGCCTTTAACCCCCACCATCTGCTCCCTGGGTGCCCCACATGGCAGCTCTCTGCTCCACACAGAGGGCTGTGGTAGCTCAGTGGTCTGTGGTGTCAGGAAGAACATCTGGAGGAAAAACAATCACCAAGACTTTGTACGACTTTGTTCACTGTGGCGACTCCTGAAGGAGGAGAGTCTAACGGGCCTGGTAGAGTTTAACGGGCCTGGTACCAAGTTTAACCAGGTTTAAAAGAAGAAGATCTCTAGAAGGAGCTGGTGGATGTTTTAAAGCAAACGTTCTGGAGACAACAGCAGAACAAACTCCTGAATTTGAGTGTCGTGGGTCAGTTTGACCCCAGGGCAGCAGGAGGCTGACCATCAGAAAATGGATCAGAACTTCAGTTTCTTGTTCGGGTCGTTTTTGATGATCTTGATGAACGCGTGCCGCCTCACGTCGCCCCACGTTGAAAAACGACGAGTCGCAGCTCGAACCTCAGAGTTTGAGACACGGTCGAGTCTCAGCGCAGCGTCTGGACAGTTGGACGTCAGTTGGCTGTGGCGGCCATCTTGAAATCAGGTTAGCTCTAAAGCCATTTTTCGATTGTGGAACAAAAACAATCCGCCGCACCCACATTCAGGGTCTTCAAACTACCATGTGCCTCCTCGATGTGGGCGGGATCGACCCAGAATGATGGAGGTCACGGCGTGCCCGGCGCTTGGTCTGTCCGACACAAGGTAAGTGAACCAGAGAAGAAAATGGCAGCATTGAAGCCAACTCATCCGGTGACGGGGCGCCCTGACCTGAACGACCTGAACGCATCGGCTCGCCTGGAACCTCAGCCGGGTCGGTCAAAGAACCTGCGCCGAGTCGAGTCTGTGGGAAAATGTCTGACATTAAAAGTTTGTAGAGCTACATCCAATGATGACACGTCATCCAGTGGTTATTTTGCTAACAGAAAGAAAACTCCAGGTAAGAACATCTCTGACGCCGGTCAGCAGCGGGTGATTCTGGACTCTGGACTCAAACCTTCAGTTTTTCTCCTAAAAGATTATTTAGCGCTCAGGAAAGTCTGCCTCTTCTAAAAATTAAAAACTTTTGTACCAGAACTAGACCTGTCATGACGACTAATTCTGCTGGGCCATTAATTGATTGATTGTTTATCGCAACAGGTGTAACCAGAACATTCAACGACAGCTCGTCTCCAACAGTTAATTTAATTTAATTAATGTTTTCTGTGTAAACTCTTAATAATAAAAGTTTTATTCAGGTGTGTCTGTTGCGATGGGTCGGATCTGAACACGAACTGGGCCCAACAGAACTAATCGGACCACGAAGACATCGAGAGAAAAACTGAATCTGCGTTTCTTCCTCACCGATGGGTCGGGCAGGGTCGAACGGCGGCAGTTTGAAGTCGGCGGTGCCACGAGGGGACAGAGAGCGAGACCTCTTCGCTCTGGGCTCATCGAGCTCCTTCGTTTGTTTACAGACTGAAAAACAAACAAATCAACAAACAACAAGACAGGAAGTGCCAAACGTCAGGAGTGAACGTCAAATCTTTTCATCTCTGAAACATTTGAGTTGCAGCTTCCGGTTTTCTCTACAACAGGTCTTGTACCTTCCTCCTCCTCCTCATTGTCTTCACGTCCTTCCAGCTTCTGTCCATCAGGACTCTCAGACTGGAGCTGCTGTTCAGAAGAAACGGGTTCTGGTTCTGGTTCCACCGTCGTCTCCTGGACCTGAACGTCTGACGGAGCAGACGAGTCTTTGATCGGAGCCGAGGAGGAATCGACCGAAGCAGGAAGCAGAGACTCGTCCTCTTCTTCTTCTTCTTCTCTCTCGTCTTCAGCGTTCACCGTCTTCCCTCTGGTGGATTTTCTCACTGAAGGAGGAAATAAAATCTGAGATTTTCATGTTTTTAAAAGAGAACGTGAGTGAGTTCAACGTGTTCCTGTTACCAGCAGCCTTTCTAGCTCTCCTCCTCGGCCGGCCTCTTGTTCTGGGCGTCGCTTCATTTTCCTCTTCGGTCTTTCCCAACTCTTCTGTCGTCTCGGAGGTCAAACTCTCCTCTGAAACAACAAATAAAGTTCAACAGTGACAATAAAACTTTCCACTTCCTGTGGAAATGAGACGAAGACAGAAAAATAAAATGTGACTTCATGACAGAAAGACGAACGGTTGGTGTCCCATGAGCCTTGGCTGACTAAAATAAGACGATGATGTCACATCACTGAGGGGTTTGAATAGTGAATGTTTGTAGTTTTGGAGACTAGTGTTTTTCTGGACTGGAGTTGAACAGGAAATGAAAGTAAAGTGGAGCAGTGACGAGTCCTAGCGAATGGAGGGAGCAGTTTTATCAGGTGCAGTGGTGGAGCCAGGGGGTGGCCAGTGGTGGCTCTGACCACCTTACATTAATCTTCAGTCACCCCAATCATTTAAAGAAACTTTACTTTAAAGCAAAAATAACAAGAAAGTGTAGTTTGCTCAAATGATAGAAGTGCAGCCATCTTTAGATTTGGGCGTGGCAACAGTTTTCCATCCTTTCTTGCGCCTTCATGCAGCGGCTCGCTCACAAGTTGGACAGAAGTTCCAGTTCCCTTCTTGGCTCCACGTCGGGGATAAAAACAGACGTTATAAAACACAGTGACCTCCAATAAGATCACTGACCTGTGACGTCGTCACGTTTACGTTTAGCTGTTTTCTCAGCTTCCTGCTGATCAGGCTTCTCTTCTTCGGCGCCGCCCGCTTCATTTAAAGAGTTCTAATAAAAACAAAGACGATGTTTGAACTTTAAATCCAGTCAAAGAACAAGACGCGTCCACGTTTGTAGTCTCAGCCTCACCTCAGGCTTCAGAGAGTCTCGAGTTTCTTCTGTCGTCTCTTCTTGAGTTTCGGCTTCACTTCTGGACCGAGGTTCTGGTTGGTCGTCTGTGTTGATCTCCGGTTCTACAGCTGCCTCCTCATCTTCAGCAGCAGGTTCTTTTGCTGTAAATAAATCTCAGTTAATCATAATTTAGAGTTTATTAAATAAGAAGTGAATTTCCAGACATTTACAAGAGAAAGATAAAAAGCACAACATGGTAAATGGAGCTTACTTATATAGCGCTTTCCAGCCCCCTTTGAGGGGCCCCAAAGCGCTTCACAGTACCAACCATCCACCCATTCATACACACATTCATACACCGGTAGCGGTAGACTGCCATGCAAGGCGCTGCCTGTCCTACCGGGAGCAACTCGGGGTTAAGTGTCTTGCCCAGGGACACAACGAGGTATGCCGTGACCGGGGATCGAACCCGAGACCTTCTGGTCCTGAGCCGGCTGCCCTGCCTCTACACCATCTCGGCCCCGACATGTTCGTCAAATTCTGACACGTTTTGTTCAGTATGTTTGTTGACTGTCAGCTTCATCATCACATGATCTGGCAAGTTCCTCTGGAGTGAGTCTTCTTCTCACCGATGGGGGATTCGGAGTCAAACAGCATCAGTTTGAATTCGTCTGTGACGTCAGAGGTCTGAGAACAAAAACTCTCCGCTTCGGGTTCGACGAGCTCCATCCTCTGATCGCCGATGTCTGAAGAACAAATTAAATAATTCAATCCGTCACTGGAAATGTTCACTTCAATAGACTGGAACACCGACCAGACGAACGTTTTCAGACAGTTTGGAAATAAACTGATTATCTGAAGGTTTTGAATCTCCATAAAGAAAGAAACTGAAGCTGCAGTTTGTTTATCATCAAGCTTCAGGAACAGGCCAATAATGGGTTCCGAGGTCTACCATGGCGATCCAAAGTAGAGACCTGCTGATATTTTGGTATAGCCGATATATTGGTAGGGACAATATGTTGGTAGTGCTGATATATTGGCCCTACCAATATATCGGTAAGGGCAATATACTGGTAGAGCCGATATATTGGTAGGGCCAATATATTGGTAGAGCAGATATATTGGTAGTCAATATATTGGTAGGGCCGATGTATTGGTAGGGCACTATTGGTAGAGCCGATATATTGTTAGGACCAATATATTGGTAGAGCCGATATACAGGTAGTCCCCGACTTATGAGCGCTCTGACCTACGAGGTTCCGGACTTACGAGCTGGCGAATTTTTGGAAAAAACGCAAAAAATACCAAGTTTTTCTGTGTTTTTTCACCACAGTTCGTTAGCTAAACATGTGGACACACGTTTCCGATCATTTTTATGCACTCGTAAGCAGTTTTTCGATGAAAAACGAGTGTTTGTAGTCGCGCTAGCAAAACCGTTCCAACTTACGAGCGAAATTCCGGACTTACGAGACACGTGGCGGCCGTTCCGAATTACGAGATTTCCGTGTTACGAGCAACTCGTTGTAACGGAACTCGCTCGTAAGTCGGGGACTACCTGTACTGGTAAGGTTGATATATCGGTAGAGTTGATATATTGGTAGGGCCGATATATTGGTAGTCGATGTATTGGTAGGGCCAATATATTGGTATGGCCGATGTATTATGTTCCCGTCTTTGATATGTTCCTGTCTTTGATTTTATACATCTATCTTATAATGTTTTGCTAGTTTTTTGATACTTTGTTTAAAAAAAAACTATGTATTTCTCTCTTTTGTTTTTCTATTGTTTATTGTTTAATTGTTTCTACCATTGCTGCTCATCATTCTTTAGTTTTAGCAGGTCGCTTTTGTAAATGAGCCCACGAGGCTCAATAAGATTTACCTGACTAAATAAAGGTTGAATGAATATTGGTAGTTGATATATTGGTAGAGTTGATAAATTGGTAGAGCCGATATAACGGTAAGGCCAATATTTTAGGCCAAAATAGGCATTTGGGGACCTATCAGTAACTATGATAAATGTCCCATTATGCACTGAAATAATCACTGGGAATGACACGTGTCCTTACTGGCGCAAGGTGTATTTGTACAAACCAGATTCCAAAAAAAGTCGGGACACTAAACAATTTGTGAATAAAAACCGAATGCAATGATGTGGAGATGGCAAATGTCAATATTTTATTTGTAATAGAACATAGATGACAGATCAAAAGCTTAATCTGAATAAATGTAACATTTTAAAGGAAAAATATGTTGATTCAAAATTTCACAGTGTCAACAAATCCCCCCAAAATTGGGACAAGTAGCAATAAGTGGCTGGAAAAAGGAAATTGAGCATATAATGAACAGCTGGAAGACCAATTAACACTAATTAGGTCAATTGACAACATGATTGGGTATAAAAAGAGCTTCTCAGAGTGTCAGTGTCTCTCAGAAGCCAAGATGGTAAGAGGATCACCAATTCCACCATTGTTGCGCAGAAAGATAGTGCAGCAATACCAGAATGGTGTTACCCAGCGTAAAATAGCAAAGACTTTTAAGTTATCATCATCAACCGTGCATAACATCATCAAAAGATTCAGAGAATCTGGAACAATCGCTGTGCCTGTCCCGCTGTGCCTGTCCCGCTGTGCCTGTCCCGGCTGACTCAGGGAGTCCGATTAAGCCTGGAATACACTTGAGCGTACATGAAGTACGCCACTGTACGCGCGCATTTTGTGAGCATGCTTTCGCTGCTATAGCTCGGCTTTTATCAGCTTTCAAACGCTCGCGTTCTCGCTCCAGATCCTTGTTGTAATATGAGCAGCTGCGCACGGAGGGGACTCAACTGAGCTCGCTGATTGGTCACTTGCTGACACGCCTACTGAAATGATTGACAGCTTTCAGTCAGCTCATGAGCAGCTCGCTGAAGAAAGCTGCGGTGTTCTGATGCGGTGTTTCTACTATATATGTTATAAAAAGTTATCTCAGAAATAAAAATAATAACAGGGAGCGCTTTTCCTGCAGCACACAGTCCACCAGGGAATATTTAAAACATTGCGCACCCAGGTAGGACCTGAATTCATTCATTTCAGTCATCGAGTGAACGGAGGAAGAAGCGGTTACTTGACTTTAGGCAAAAAAACAAAAGAAAAGGCCAGATCAGCGATAAAGAAGGGGAATTTATTTCATTTGTGTAACATACAAAACAGTCCGGCGCCGGGGAAGTTTATGGTCAGACACCGCGCAAGCGTCCGCGGTCGTAAAAAAAAAGCTTTGCGCGTACATGCCCTGAGGGGCTACGCGGGGCTACGCTTTTGCCTTGACGTACGTACGTGGCGTATAGGCGTACTGCTTGTACGCTCAGGTATATTTCAGGCTTTAGATTAGCATGATTTATCTTTAGGGCAGGCTCACAGTGTTCTTTCTGTGGCCTTGAAGTCCAGGTGGCTGTCTGGAATCCAATACACTCCAAATTATGGGAAACTTTTCACCGACCCGAACTATGAATCAACCTCCAGATGTGACCCTCCTGGGTGCTGCACACGAGTCCCGAACCTTACCGGTGGTCTGTGGTCCTCTGCCGCCTCCACTTTGCGGTTCAGCTCATAAAGCAGCTGGTTCATCGATGTCACAGCTCGGATCACAGAGTCGGTCTGAGAAGGAAGCTTAGTCAGCGCGTTGATCGCCTCGGAAGTCTTCCTGATTTTCCGATAGAAGAGAACTCCACACAAGCCAAAAAGCAGAGCACCTGCTATCATAATTCCAATTATGAATATATCCGCCACATCCTCGACAGAAAGCACGTCCAGGCATAACATCTTCCATTCGCCCCAGGAATCCATGATATACCCGGCAGGATGCGACTGCAAAGGGCAAGCCGGTTCCCCAGGACCGGAACGCTTCGTAGAAAAAAATGTATCAATAGTTAACAGCCCACGAAACCAGATCCATCGAGAATTTACGTTCGAGCAAGCACTGAAAAAATAAAAACTGCAGACAAGACAAAGTGGCAAAGCAGGGAGAGGAAAACTCAGGAGGGAAGGAGGGAAGCTGCTGCTCCGTCCAGTGCCGGAATCATAAAGAGGAAGGTGCGACAAAGAAGGCCCAAGACGATTGAACAGTTAGAGGCCTGTATTAGACATGAATGGGAGAGCATTCCTATTTCTAAACTTGAGAAACTGGTCTCCTCTGTCCCCAGACGTCTGTTGAGTGTTGTAAGAAGGGGGGATGCCACACAGTGGTAAAAATGGACTTGTCCCAACTTTTTTGGGATTTGTTGACGCCATGAAATTTTGAAACATATTTTTCCCTTAAAATGATACATTCTCTCAGTTTAAACTTTTGATCTGTGATTTGTGTTCTATTCTGAATAAAATATTAGATGTTGGCACCTCCACATCATTGCATTCAGTTTTTATTCACAATTTGTTTAGTGTCCCCACTTTTTTGGAATCCGGTTTGTACTATACTTTATACTTTTTTTTTTTCTTGCACTTTTTAGTGTACCATGTCCTGGATGACTGGGAATCTTCACCAGCTATTAATGACTAAATCGGCCTACCATATTTTCCCCACCTTCATTCTGCTCTCTGCTTGGAACCGTCAAAACAGCTGCAACACCCCGGCGAATTTGACCATTAAAGTGCATTTATTAAGCAAATAGGTGCAGCATCCGCAGTGAAGCGGGCGCTGTACCGGTCTGTCGTGGTGAAGAGAGAGCTGAGTCGAAAGGCAAAGCTCTCAATTTACCGATCGATCTACCGATCGATCTACGTTCCCACCCTCATCTATGGTCATGAGCTTTGTAGCCTGGCCCTCGCCATTCCTACGCAGCTCCGCTCAATTCTCATTTCCCTTCACTGCTGGGTCTGGGACTTGTCCCATAGACAAGGATATCTCCGGTAGATTTTTGACCGGACCAATCAGAGAACAGAAGGCGGAGTTTTGAACGACGTCGACTGACGTCGTCATTCAAAATGGCTGCCGCCACGAAGGAATTTTCAATAAAACAAGGTAAAAAACTATTATTTCTCTGCTGATAAAAAATGTATTTCTTAGCTAACGTTATATCAGAAGTGTTCCTGAGCAATCAGAGAGCAGAAGGCGGAGTTTTGAACGACGTCGACTGACGTCGTCATTCAAAATGGCTGCCGCCACGAAGGAATTTTCAATAAAACAAGGTAAACTATTATTTCTCTGCTGATAAAAAATATATTTCACCGCTGACGTTATATCAGAAGTGTTCCTGAGCTTAACAGTTCCTAAATCAATTCACGAAATGGTCAAATCTGCTGGATTTAAATAGTTTCGGTTTGACATTTTCCAAACAGCCTCGGGTGCGCTACGAAAATAAATGATAAAAAATCGAATTTTATCTCAAATGTTTCATCTAGGCCAACAGTCAGTAAATTAGAGACATATAATTACACACTGGTAGCAGAAAAAATATCCACCGAGTGGTTTCTGAGCTTTTTATCTGAATAGCCTGGACCTCGCCAGGCTAAACTAACAAAACTCCGCCTTCTGTTCTCTGATTGGTCCATTCAAAAATCTAACGGAGAAATCGCTGTCTATGGGAGAGATGCCAGACCCTAGTACAAAGCGAAGTGAAGGACATGGGTCTGGTATCAACCAGGCTATGAGCTTTGGGTTGTGACCGAAAGAACGAGATCTCGGATACAAGCGGCTGAAATGAGTTTTCTCCGCAGGGTGTCTGGACTCTCCCTTAGAGATAGGGTGAGAAGCTCGGTCATCCGGGAGGGACTCGGAGTAGAGCCGCTGCTTCTCCACATCGAGAGGAGCCAGTTGAGGTGGCTCGGGCATCTGGTTAGGATGCCTCCTGGACGCCTCCCTGGTGAGGTGTTCCGGGCATGTCCCACCGGGAGGAGACCCAGAGGAAGACCCAGGACACGCTGGAGGGACTATGTTTCTCGGCTGGCCTGGGAACGCCTTGGGATTCCCCCAGAGGAGCTGCTCCAAGTGGCTGGGGAGAGGGAAGTCTGGGCCTCCCTACTTAGGCTGCTACCCCCGCGACCCGACCCCGGATAAGCGGACGAAAATGGATGGATGGATGGATATTAAGCAAATGATAGACTGAGACACACCTTTGCTATAATTTCGAGCCAACAATTAATTGTTTAGGTGCTTTTCTTGTTAAATTTCAGAGAAACGAGCCAAGTTCCTGCTTCCTGTTTCTTTTTACAGACATGAAAATAAGCCTAGCGGCTGTTGACTGAAGCCAGTCTCTGACTCTGGCGTCCTCTAACCATGATGGTTCTGGAAGCTCTGTCGGCTCTTGGCCGGCCGTAGGCGTGAACGCACACTGACCAACGATATGACGTCATTGATTTAGCTTAGGTCCTACTCAAACATAAAATTAGAAAAGATAAATAAATTCACAGGATTTTTTTCGCCGATAGAACGAGAAAAATATAGTTGTGTAGGTTTTTTTAAAAATTAATACCTCGTCAGATGACGGTTATTATTTTTAATACTTTTTAATGGCTGTAATTTGTGTAAATTTTATTTACTACCTTTTAATACCTTTTACAACCCCGCGGATACCCTGGTGTACCATAATTTCCGGACTTTTTCACACGCTTTGAGCACTGCGGCTTATACAATGCTGCAGGTAATTTATGGTTGTTTTTTTTTTGATGGGCTAATGAGCTTCATGTCATCAAAACGTTTAGCTTTGTCACACCCATAGCTGCCCAAGACATGTCTCTCTTATGGTACAGTCACACCAAGCAGCGTTTTGAACCTCCAAAAAGCTCCTCACGCACGCAAGTGGACGCGCTACCCAGTGTTGTCCAAACTGTAGTGTTGCGGCGGCTTCGTGGCTGTGGCGGCGGGGTGTGGGAGGAGCTTACCGGTATACAGAGTCCTGCGCACAGAGTCACTGCACTCCGCCAGGCGAGGAGCCTTTTATTTCCGTCTCTGTCGAGCAGACTTGACTGGTCGTGAAGGAATTGTCGCGAACACACAGCTACAATGAGTTTCTCTTCCATAGTCCACGAGCTCGCGGGTCTTTTCTTTTTTTTTCCGACAAACAATACGTCACATAGTGCGCGCGCACCCTCGTTTCCGCGTCACATAGGGACTCTCCCACTGCCCCCTCTCTTCTCCCCCCGACTCTCCCTGATTGGTTGACACACCAACCAATCAGGTGGAGTTGAGCGGCGTTTGAAAGTTTGAACCGCGAAATCTTCAGCATGGTGAAGGCTCGGTTTGGAGGTGGAAGCCGGTTCACGTGCACGAAAAAACGCTTCTCAGCACGCTCAACACGCACGCGACCTGACGCCAGACGCCAGGAGGTGCCTGGAAGCGCGTCCACCATTGACTTTACATGTAAACTGGACGCTTTGGAGGTAAAAACGCTGCTTGGTGTGACTACTGTACACCATTAGTGGGTAGGGATTAATGACTTCCTAGTAGACTACTGGTATTTTTTTTTTACCAGCTGTGTTACAGGCACTGTTCAGAAAAAACAGTTACTGTATTTGTGTGAGTTACCGGTACATAATTAATTAAAAAGGGTACTTCCGTTACCCGGTATATCTGTATAACCTGTCCTGAAAATCTGACCTTGCAAGTCAAATACCAGTTCTCCTGCTTCTGCTGTCAAGTGCGGCTCTTTTTGAGTACGTAAAGTGAGAATATTTTTCTCTACAACAGGTCTTGTACCTTCCTCCTCGTCTTCACGTCCTTCCAGATTCTGTCCATCAGGACTCTCAGACTGGAGCTGCTGTTCAGAAGAAACAGTCTCTGGTTCTTGTTCCACCGTCGTCTCCTGGACCTGAACGTCTGACGGAGCAGACGAGTCTTTGATCGGAGCCGAGGGGGAATCAACCAAAGCAGGAAGACGAGACTCGTCCTCTTCTTCTTCTTCTCTCTCCTCTTCAGCGCTCACCTTCTTCCCTCTGGTGGATTTTCTCACTGAAGGAGGAAATAAAATCTGAGATTTTCATGTTTTTAAAGGAGAACGTAAGCGAGTTCAACGTGTTCCTGTTACCAGCAGCTTTTCTAGCTCTCTTCCCTGGTCGGCCTCTTGTTCTGTGTGTGGCTTCATTTTCCTCCTCTTCGGTCTTTCCCAACTCTTCTGTCGTCTCGGGGGTCAAACTCTCCTCTGAAACAACAAATAAAGTTTAAAATCGGTAATAAAACCAAAGATCTGCTTGTTTGACCCAAATCAGACGAGGGAGAAGCTGCACTGTCCCACTGATCACTGACCACTGCAGGAGATGGAGATGAGAAAAGCATGTACGGCAAGTAGTTGTGTTATGTAATCAGAGTTTGAAAAATACTTGGGCAAACCATTTGTATATTTATTTGGTATTGAGTGTATTTTTCCACACTAGCACTCAGTTAGCAGAAAAGCTACTGTTTCAGATGTTTCTGTTTTCACATAGTGAGTTAATGCTTTTAATTTGAATGAAGTTCAGGTCAAATTTATAGAAACTCGTTTTTTTGAGCATGCATCATGATATCCTTGTTTTTTGTTTAATTTTATGTTTTTGTAACATTTCCTTACTTTCTGGAGTTCAATAAACCTTATGTTGGACAGACGACCTGGGCTACACAATACAAAACTACATTATTTCTACAAGCCCAAAACCAGAAAAGTTGGCACGTTGTGCAAATCGCAAATAAAAACAGAATACAATGACTTGCAAATCTTTTTCAACCCATATTCAACTGAATAGAATGCAAAGACAATATATTTAATGTTCGAACGGAGAAACTTTATTTTGTTTTGCAAATAACCATTAACTTAGAATTCAATGGCAGCAACACATTGCAAAAAAGTTGGCACAGGGACATATTTACCACTGTGTTACATCGCCTTTCCTTTTAACAACACTCAGTAAACGTTTGGGAACTGAGGAGACCAATTTTTGAAGCTTTTCAGGTGGAATTCTTCCCCATTCTTGCTTGATGTACAGCTTAAGTTGTTCAACAGTCCGGGGTCTCCGTTGTCGTATTTTACGTTTCATAATGCGCCACACATTTTCAATGGGGGACAGGTCTGGACTGCAGGCAGGCCAGGGGAGGACCCGCACTCTTTTGCTACGAAGCCACGCTGTTGTAACACGTGCAGAATGTGGCTTGGCATTGTCTTGCTGAAATAAGCTGGGGCGTCCATGAAAAAGACGTCGCTTGGATGGCAGCATATGTTGCTCCAAAACCTGTATGTACCTTTCAGCATTAATGGTGCCTTCACAGATGTGTAAGTTACCCATGCCTTGGGCACTAATGCACCCCCATACCATCACAGATGCTGGCTTTTGAACTTTGCGCCTATAACAGTCCTGATGGTTCTTTTCCTCTTTGGTCCGTAAGACACGACGTCCACAGTTTCCAAAGACAATTTGAAATGTGGACTCATCAGACCACAGAACACTTTTCCACTTTGCATCAGTCCATCTCAGATGAGCTCGGGCCCAGCAAAGCCGGCGGCGTTTCTGGATCTTGTTGATGAATGGCTTTTGCTTTGCATAGTAGAGCTTTAACTTGCACTTACAGATGTAGCGACGAACTGTAGTTACTGACAGTGGTTTTCTGAAGTATTCCTGAGCCCATGTGGTGATATCTTTTACACACTGATGTCGGTTTTTGATGCAGTACCGCCTGAGGGATCGAAGGTCACGGGCATTCAATGTTGGTTTTCGGCCTTGCCCCTTACGTGTAGTGATTTCTCCAGATTCTCTGAACCTTTTGATGATATTACGGACCGTAGATGGTGAAATTCCTAAATTCCTTGCAATAGCTCGTTGAGAAAAGTTGTTCTTGAACTGTTCGACAATTTGCCCACGCATTTGTTCACAGAGTGGTGACCCTCGCCCCATCCTTCTATGTGGATGACTGAGCATGTCAAGGAAGCTGCTTTTATACCCAATCATGGCACCCACCTGTTCCCAATTTGCATGTTCACCTGTGGGATATTCCAAATAAGTGTTTGATGAGCATTCCTCAAATTTCTCTGTCTTCTTTGTCACTTGTGCCAGCTTTTTTGAAACATGTTGCAGGCATCAAATTCCAAATGAGCTAATAATTGCAAAAAATAACAAAGTTTACCAGTTCGAACGTTAAGTATGTGGTCTTTGCAGTGTGTTCAATTGAATATAGGTTGAAAAAGATTTGCAAGTCATTGTATTCTGTTTTTATTTGCGATTTCCACAACGTGCCAACTTTTCTGGTTTTGGGCTTGTATTTTACAATGAAGTTTTGAGCTTATAAATCCTGTCTTGCCATACACAACCCCTTTAAACCAAGAGTAGTTTGCTTCTTTGTCTCTAAATATGTTTAAAAAAAAAACCACCCACGTTAATTTGGCATTTGGTTCTGCTTCCTGTTAAACCAAATCGTGACTTCAGCGTATTGTTAGATACCTAACTGACACCACGTTAATGAAATCTTAAATAAAACTCAGAAAAAGACTGGATTTGCCCAAACCAGGTAGAAACAAATTCATTCAGAGTTCATTTGACCGTAAGACACTAAGAGATCAGAAAGTATCTGAAGCTGTCTCTGCAGTAACCTCTGATAAAACACCAACCTGTGACGTCATCACGTTTGCGTTTAGCTGATGTTATCTCAGCTTCCTCCTGATCTGGTTTCTCTTCTTCAGCGCCACCCGCTTCATCTAAAGAGGTCTAATAAAAACAAACAGGGACAGATTTGATGTTTGAACGTAAATCCGCTCAGAAAGAACAAAAAGTGTCCATATTTGTAGTCTCGGCCTCACCTCAGGCTTCAGAGAGGGTTCTTCCCTCATCTCTTCTTGAGTTTCAGGTTCGCTTCTGGATGGAGGTTCTGGTTGGTCGTCTGTGCTGATCGCTGGTTCTGAAGCTGCCTCCTTATCTTCAGCAGCAGGTTCTTCTGCAGCAAAAAAAAAAAAACTCAGTTAATCATTTTGTAATCCTCATCAAGTAAAAATCAGAAACTTTTGTGGACAGATCTTTTAAACATGCTGTACAGGAGCTGCAAAAAGCCAAAAGAACGAAGAATCGGGCAAGGGGAATAAAAAATAAATAAAATCTATGCCTTTTTAATGCTTTGGTTTTTAGAATCAGGACATAATAAAACTGATCTGGTCTTTAAAAGGTCCTAAAACGTTTATATCCAAGCCTGAATGGACAGAATCACACAACAGATTATATATACTGTAGGATTTATGAGTTTTATTGAATGGGTGGGACAATCACTTGTATAAAAAGGCCCCAGCAAGATGTAGTGTTAACAAATATGGAAATGGTTTTGGAGTCACAATGACATGGAAATAATGTGTTTATCTTATGGGAAATGAACATGGCATCAGAATGTCATGGTGTGTGTCCAGAGAACTTTTGTACTGGATAACTTTTGGTAAAAACAGCTTATGTGTGCGCTTGTACAATGATCTTTACGTAAGCAGAAGAGTATAAAGAAGGTCGGAGAACGTCCCATCGGGGGTTCTTCATTTCGGTCTTTGAGCTGATCTGTGTTCCAGTGTTCTAAAATAACCCTGACTTTGCTGTCAATCAGAACCAAGGTGTCATATTGCTTTATTAATGTTTTGTCCATGTCCATGTCGTAATAGCTAATACATGTGGCGCCCAATGTGGGGCCTTGCTATACAAGTGATTGCCCCACTCATTTAATAAAAGTCTTAAATCCTACAATTTCATAATTTACTAACGAAAAGAAAAGTAGAAAACTGTAAAGGTTCAGTCCACTCTGGTCAGAACCAGCTTGTAAAACCTTACAGTTACAATTGTCATCCTTCAGCTTTGTGAGAACCTCTCTTGTAAACATACCTGCAAACTCAGAAGGGATGAAAAAGGTGACAAACGTTGCGCCAATCCCCACCCCACCCACGAAAGATTTTGTAAATTTTTTAACATGCTTCAGGTAAAAGTCATTTACTAACCTGATTTAATGAGAACATAAATAGGAAAGATTGTGTCAACCAAAAAATTAACAACCAACAACAGCAGCAAGTCAAATACAGCAGAACATTTTGCTAACAATGCGCTGCTCCGAGTCAACAGATGCATTTAAAAACTTAAGACTTATCTCTTCAGACAGGCTTTTGGTTAATTTTGTACATTGATTTTAGAGTTTGTTATGTTTTACCTTTTTGTATAGTACTTCTGTGATTTTATGATTTTATTTTTCCTTTTGTAAAGCACTTTGTGACTCTCATGTCTGTGAAATGTGCTATATAAATAAAACTTACTAACAGTAAAAACTCATTTCTTAAATGTTTTGCCAGAAATTTTTGAATAAAGTAGATGCCATTTCCTGCATTCTGGTGTATTTTAACAAGTTGTTAAACATCTATGTTTACCTACATGTAAACACTTGATTCACTAACTATTTTAGAGACACCTAACAAAATAAAGTCAGGTCCTGTGGACAGATTAAAAAATTGTTGAAATGATTGATCCTGCATCAGGATATTTTAGAGACACCTCATTCAACTAGTTCATATAGACATCATCCTGTTTTTAAACTCACTCCTGTGGCTAAGATAATTAAATTAATGTGACAGTTTATCACAGTGACTTTAGGGGTGCAATTGGGCAGCACGGTGGCACAACTGGTAGAGCTGCTGCCTCTCAGCGAGCAGGTCCCCGGTTCAAATCCCGGTCCGGGGGCCTTTCTGGGTGGAGTTTGCATGTTCTCTCCGTGCATGCGTGGGTTTTCTCCGGGTGCTCCGGTTTCCTCCCACAGTCCAAAAACATGCATGTTAGGCTGATTGGTGACTCTAAATTGACCCTGGGTGTGAGTAAGACAGGTCCCTCTTGTAAATGAGTCCCCGTGGCTCAACGAGGCTAGCCTGTATAAATAAAGGTTGAATGAATGAATGAATGAAAATTGACTTTTATTTTATAGTATTCTACAGTGTGTGCTCTCAGGACATGATTACCTGCAGTGTTCCATCAGTGAGGACTGAACTTGGAAAAAGGGCCTTCTCCTATTCTGCTCCTGCTTCATGGAATATCTTACAAAAAGATCTGAAGCTCTCGACCTTGACTTCTCTAAATGGTTTTCAGAATCTGTTGGAATCCTGGCAAAAACCAATGCAGATATGTTCCTGTCTTTGATTTTATACATCTACCTTATAATGTTTTGCTAGTTTTTTGATACTTTGTTAAAAAAAAAAAGTATTTCTCTCTTTTGTTTTTTCTCTCTTTTGTTTTTCTATTGTTTATTGTTTAAGGAAATTCTACCATTGCTGTTCATCGTTCTTTAGTTTTAGCAGGTCGCTTTCGTAAATGAGCCCACGAGGCTCAATAAGATTTACCTGACTAAATAAAGGTTGAATGAATTTTGTTTCAATTTTTATTTAGTTTTATTTGTAACACAACATGCCATTTTACTAAACAATGGTGACACTCAACTGCATGTATAAGAATATTAACTTTACCCAATAAACAGGTGACATTTTAATAACCACCAACAATGAATTTAGGAGGGGCTTTTTACAGTTTTCTGATTTAGTGATACACACCGTGGTGAAGTTAGATATTTACGACTCCGTCATGTTTTCATCAGCGGGGTTCTCCCGTGTCGTGTCATCACTTTTCAAAACTGCATGTTGCACAGTTTTTTAAAATCTTTGTGAAGCTTCAAAAGCTCCCACACGTAGGAGGAGTTGGGTCGAACAGTTTTCTCTGAGTCGTTCATTTGTAAAATTTACTTAATTTCCTTTGAAAACACCGCCTGTTCTACTTCCGCCTCCCTCGCGCTCTGTTGAACCTCCGCAGTGCGACTCGTGCAGAGCTCTGGACTTGCGCTGCAGAGTTTGGTTTTTTTTTACAGATTTCGCTGTCGTCTCCTCCCCCCGTCTATCCTGAGACTGTGATTGGCCAAATGACGCGCTCCACCAAAGATGTTTTATTGTCGACAAGATGCCTTGCTGTTTCTTGAAATCCAGTCAGGGGGAAATGATGCATTCTAATGTGCCACGGGTCTGTATTTGGTGGTGATGTGGATCACCATCTGGATCCAGGACAGTGTTTCCACTAGATTACATGCCTTGGCAGGACACGCTTCTCTTCCGTGATTTTTGTCGGTTGGGGATTGGGGGGGCGTGTAGGGGAGAGGGTGAAGATGAAGACACATCTGTGTTGCACACTGTTTGTACTGACAGTTACAGGGCGCAGGGTGTGGGGGGAGACAGCTCAGTGTGAGAGAAGCAGAGCGCTACCTTTAGCATTTTAGCTATCCATCCATCCATTATCTTTGCCCGCTTCTTCCATTTTGGGTCACGGGGGTCGCCGGTGCCTATGTCCAGCAATCACTGTGCGAGGGGCGGGGTACACCCTGGACAAGTTGCGAGTCCATCACAGGGCCACATAGAGACAAACAACCATTCACGCTCTCACTCACACCTAGGGACAATTTAGAGTTACCAATCAGCCTATCATGCATGTTTTTGGACTGTGGGAGGAAACCGGAGTACCACGGAGAAAACCCACGCATGCATGGAGGGAACATGTAAACTCCACCCAGAAAGGCCCCTGGACCGAGATTTGAACCAGGGGCCTGCTCGCTGAGGCAGCAGCTCTACCAGTTGTGCCACCGTGCTGCCCCATTTTAGCTAGCGCACCTGTATTTTGCACCGTATGTCATTGCCGGCAGTTGTACACAAGGGTTTGGTTCGGTAGGCAGGGCACTCTGTTCTATTGACGGGGTGGGGGGCCCTGCTTGTACAATGGTAGGGGAAACTGCAGGAATGAAAGAGGCTGCTGCAGCTTGCTGTGGTGTGACAGTAACGATAAGAAAAAACAAGGACAGGTAGGTATCGTGCCTCGCTCTACATCTGCATCTGTCTATTGACTGAGAAACTAATAGAACGTATGAAGAATGAGCTTCAGATCGCCGCAACGGCTTCATGCAACAGCGTGAGCGGTCCTGGAGTCTGGGCGGGGGTGCGCTCTGAGTGCTTCTAGTTCGTAGTTTTGTGAGGTGAGAGCTGCCATTCCTTCAATGTTTTTCTCCTGTTCATTGGTCTAGAAACGTAAGAAAACTGTTTTATTAACTTTATTTTTGCACATATGTAAGAGGAGGAATAAAATGATGGTTCAAGTTTAGTTGGTTATTTTGACCTGGACTCACCCCGATCATGGTAAGACTAAATTTTGCAAAAATATTCACTGTAAAAAAAAAAAAAAGAAGTTTGTTTCTACAAAACTACAATCCCGTGTAGTTGGAACCACGTTCATGTTACAACCTGCTTCCTCCTAGACTGGGCGTCACTCAATAACTAACAAAATTCCAAAATAATGGCATATCTCAATGAGCTGCCACTGCTGGAGACTCGAAATATCAAGAAAACAAGAACTCTTTAGTTGCAGTTTCATTAAACTCAGAGTTCGAGACCAGAGGTGGTGTGAGGGTCTGGGCAGGGTGGACTTCACTTTTCACAAACAGCTTTTCTATCTTGGCTTTGATTCCGTTTATAAAAAATAAAAAGGTGAAATCTATTTGTTTTTGTAAACTTGATTAGAATATGGCCTTCAGCCTTTTGTTATTAACCTGATTAAATTAATAAATAAACTTAAATCAGGACTTTTTCCTGTTGACTGTGTTTTTGTGTACTGGCAGTTTGCAGATAAATAATTCACAGAAATGAAATAATCTGGTATAATTTGATCCATTTAAAGGCGAGTGCAAGAAAGAAAAAAAACAATTCCCAAACAGAAGACGAGATAACTCAGTGTAAGTTTGAAATATTTCATAATGATGTAATATTCTCTAACATTATGAAAAACATGTTTGATCAATAAATGAAGAAGTTTATGATCTGATCTGTAACAAGTTTGTGAACCG
Source organism: Garcialebias charrua (assembly GCA_038048925.1). Lineage (NCBI taxonomy): Eukaryota > Metazoa > Chordata > Actinopteri > Cyprinodontiformes > Rivulidae > Garcialebias > Garcialebias charrua. The sequence continues at coordinate 6,435 of JBBPBX010000923.1, read as the reverse complement.
GTCCAGGGTGTCCTCTCGCACAAAGACCATTGGAAACATCAGCATCTTGTACCTTTGACTTCAGCCTTGCTGTGTTCTTCTTCCTCCTCCTCATCTTCACGTTCTTCCAGCTTCTTTCTATCAGGACTTTCAGACTGGAGCTGCTGCTCAGCACAAACAGTCTCTGGTTCTTGTTCCTCCTTCGTCTCCTGGATCTGAACATCTGACGGAGCAGACAAGTCTTTCGGAGCCGAGGAGGAATCGACCGAAGCAGGAAGCAGAGACTCGTTCTCTTCTTCTTCTCTCTCGTCTTCAGCGCTCACCGTCTTCCCTCTGGTGGATTTTCTCACTGAAGGAGGAAATAAAATCTGAGATTTTCATGTTTTTAAAGGAGAACGTGAGCGAGTTCAACATGTTCCTGTTACCAGCAGCTTTTCTAGCTCTCTTCCCTGGTCGGCCTCTTGTTCTGTGCGTCGCTTCATTTTCCTCTTCTTCGGTCTTTCCCAAATCTTCTATCTCGGAGGTCAAACTCTCCTCTAAAACAACAAATAAAGTTTAAAATCAGTAATAAAACCAAAGATCTGCTTGTTTGACCCGAATCAGACGAGGGAGAAGCTGCACTGTCTCACTGATGACTGACCACTGCAGAAGGAGATGAAAAAAGCATGTACGGCAAGCAGTTGTGTTATGTAATCAGTTTGAAAAATACTTGGGCAAACCATTTGTATATGTATTTGATATTGAGTGTGTAGTGATATAGACCCTCATCTCTGACCTGGATTTACACCATTTCACATCTCTCTGAAACTCTTAGTGGTACACTTTTCTTGAGGCTCTCAAGGAGACGAGTGGACACTATTTTATTACATTTATTTGAATCAAAACACATATTATTTCAGAAGAGATTTCCTTTTAATTTGTGTTAATTCAGAATTAATTAACAGAATAACTCTTGTCATATGATCACGGTTTATGCTTGACCAATGCTGGTCACTCCTTTATATGATGAATCAAAGAACTATGGCAAAGTTGAAAATATGTCAAGTTGTACTTTCCAGATTTTGTTTTAGAAATGTTAACACATGAATCAAAGTCTAATCAAGTTATCTGTATAACTGGCGACTGGCTTCTGTCCGTTCTAAACACAATCTTCCTCTCCTATCCTGAAGTAACCTTCAGATTTTCAGCTCTCTGACCTGAGCAAAACCCCTCCTGTTCTCTGGGGAAAAAACAATGAGTGGAGTGGATTTAACTCGATCAACTTCCTTTTTAAGGCTCCACTTCCTGTCTGACCCTAGAATCTGCTGAGGAACTCAAACCATGAGGTTCCCCAAAGAGCTGATTGAACGTCCGACCATGAGCCAAAGGTCCACGTCATCATCCATCCATCCATCCATTTTCATCCGCTTATCCGGGGTCGGGTCGCGGGGGTAGCAGCCTAAGTAGGGAGGCCCAGACTTCCCTCTCCCCAGCCACTTGGAGCAGCTCCTCTGGGGGAATCCCAAGGCGTTCCCAGGCCAGCCGAGAAACATAGTCCCTCCAGCGTGTCCTGGGTCTTCCTCTGGGTCTCCTCCCGGTGGGACATGCCCGGAACACCTCACCAGGGAGGCGTCCAGGAGGCATCCTAACCAGATGCCCGAGCCACCTCAACTGGCTCCTCTCGATGTGGAGAAGCAGCGGCTCTACTCCGAGTCCCTCCCGGATGACTGAGCTTCTCACCCTATCTCTAAGGGAGAGTCCAGACACCCTGCGGAGAAAACTCATTTCAGCCGCTTGTATCCGAGATCTCGTTCTTTCGGTCACAACCCAAAGCTCATGACCATAGATGAGGGTGGGAACGTAGATCGATCGGTAAATTGAGAGCTTTGCCTTTCGACTCAGCTCTCTCTTCACCACGACAGACCGGTACAGCGCCCGCTTCACTGCGGATGCTGCACCTATCCGCCTATCGATCTCACGCTCCAGTTTTCCCTCATTCGTGAACAAGACCCCGAGATACTTAAACTCCTCCACTTGGGGCAGGACCTCCTCCCCGACCCGGAGAGGGCATGCTACCCTTTTCCGGCTCAAGACCATGGCCTCGGATTTGGAGGAACTGATCCTCATCCCGGCCGCATCACACTCGGCTGCAAACCGCTCCAGCGAAAGCTGTAGATCACGATCTGATGAAGCCAATAGGACCACATCATCTGCAAAAAACAGAGAAGCGATTCTAAGGCCACCAAAACGGATCCTCTCAACACCTTGGTTGCACCTAGAAATTCTGTCCATAAAAGTTATGAACAGAATCGGTGACAAAGGGCAACCTTGGCGGAGTCCAACTCTCACTGGAAACGAGCCTGACTTACTGCCGGCAATGCGGACCAAGCTCTGACACCGGTCGTACAGGGACCTAACAGCCCATATCAATGGGCCTGGTACCCCATACTCCCGGAGTACCCCCCACAGAACCCCCCGAGGGACGCGGTCGAATGCCTTTTCCAAGTCCACAAAGCACATGTAAACTGGTTGGGCAAACTCCCACGCACCCTCCAGGACCCTGCTGAGGGTGTAGAGCTGGTCCAGTGTTCCACGACCAGCACGAAAACCACACTGCTCCTCCTGAATCCGAGGTTCGACTATCCGACGGACCCTCCTCTCCAGAACCCCTGAATAGACCTTACCAGGGAGGCTTAAGAGTGTGATCCCCCTATAGTTGGAACACACCCTACGGTCCCCCTTTTTGAATAGGGGAACCACCACCCCAGTCTGCCAATCCAAGGGAACTGCCCCCGATGTCCACGCGATATTGCAGAGTTGCGTAAGCCAACACAACCCCACAACATCCAGAGCCCTAAGGAACTCAGGGCGAATCTCATCCACCCCTGGAGCCCTGCCACCGCAGAGCTTTTTAACCACCTCGGTGACCTCAGCACCAGAGATTGGAGAGCCCGACCCAATGGAAGACGTGCCAGTAGGATTGAGGAGGTCTTCGAAGTATTCCGCCCACCGACTCACAACATCCCGAGTTGAGGTCAACAGCACGCCATCCCCACCATAAATGGTGTTGGTCGCGTACCGCTTTCCCCCCTGAGACGCCGGATGGTGGACCAGAATCGCCTCGAAGCCGTACGGAAGTCATTCTCCATGGCCTCTCCGAACTCCTCCCACGCCCGAGTTTTTGCCTCAGCAACCACCCGAGCCGCATGCCGCTTGGACTGTCGGTACCTATCTGCTGCTTCCGGGGTCCCACAGGCCAAAAAGGCCCAATAGGACTCCTTCTTCAGCATGACAGCATCCCTCACCGCCGGTGTCCACCACCGGGTTCGAGGGTTGCCACCACGACAGGCACCAACAACCTTGCGGCCACAACTCTGATAAGCTGCCTCGACAATAGAGGCGCGGAACATGGCCCACTCGGACTCAATGTCCCCCGCCTCCCTCGGAACGTGTTCAAAGCTCTCCCGGAGGTGGGAGTTAAAGCTCCGTCTTACGGGAGACTCTGCCAGACGTTCCCAGCAGACCCTCACAATACGTTTGGGTCTGCCAGGTCTGACCGGCATCCTCCCCCACCATCGGAGCCAACTCACCACCAGGTAGTGGTCAGTGGACAGCTCCGCCCCTCTCTTCACCCGAGTGTCCAGGACATGCGGCCGCAGATCAGATGAGACGACAACAAAGTCGATCATCGAACTGCGACCTAGGGTGTCCTGGTGCCAAGAGCACATATGTACACCCTTATGCCTGAACATGGTGTTCGTTATGGACAATCCATGACGAGCACAGAAGTCCAATAACAGAACACCACTCGGGTTCAGATCAGGGGGGCCGTTCCTCCCAACCACACCCCTCCAGGTCTCACTGTCATTGCCCACGTGAGCGTTGAAGTCCCCCAGTAGAACAAGGGAGTCCCCAGGAGGCGCACTCTCCAATACCCCCTCCAAGGACTCCAAAAAGGGTGGGTAATCTGCGCTGCCGTTTGGCGCATAGGCACAAACAACAGTCAGAGCCCGTCCCCCCACACGTAGGCGAAGGGAGGCTACCCTCTCGTTCACCGGGGTGAACCCCAACGTACAGGCACCAAGATGGGGGGCAACAAGTATGCCCACTCCTGCTCGGCGCCTCTCACCAGGGGCAACTCCAGAGTGGAAGAGTGTCCAACCCCTCTCAAGGAAACTGGTTCCAGAGCCAGAGCCATGTGTTGAGGTGAGTCCGACTATTTCTAGCCGGAACCTCTCAACCTCACACACTAGCTCAGGCTCCTTCCCCACCAGAGAGGTGACATTCCATGTCCCAATGGCCAGCTTCTGTAGCCGAGGATCAGACCGCCAGGGTCCCCGCCCTCGGCCACCACCCATCCCACATTGCACCCGACCCCTTTGGCCCCTCCCATAGGTGGTGAGCCCATGGGAAGGGGGACCCACGTCTCCTCTTCGGGCTGTGCCCGGCCGAGCTCCATGGGTAAAAGCCCGGCCACCAGGCGCTCGCCAACGTGCCCCACCTCCGGGCCTGGCTCCAGAGTGGGGCCCCGGTGACCCGCGTCCGGGCGAGGGAACATTTTGTCCATTTATTTGACTCATCATTGGGGTCTTTGGGCTGCACTTTGTCTGGTCCCTCACCTAGGACCTGTCTGCCTTGGGTGACCCTACTAGGGGCATGAAGCCCCTGACAGCATAGCTCCTAGGATCATTGGGACACTCAAACCCCTCCACCACGGTAAGGTGGCAGCCCCTCCCTGGGCTGCCACCTTAGGCCGCAGTTCCACGTCATCAGTTAAGGATTTATAACATGCCAGTTATAAATTCACTTCGAGCTGTAAAAAGCTTCACTTTAGTGTAATTCCTTCAAAGAATCTTTTATCTTGAAAAGCCAAACCAGAACTGAGGCTGTTACCCCGGTGAGGTGGAAGCCGTCTTGAGCGAGCCGCTGCAAAATGGACGCCGGTCGCCTGTAAACCGTAGCAGAACGGACAGTTCATGCACAAAAGGTTGGGACAAGTTTACCGAGGCAGAGACCAAGAATCTTCGCACAGGTAAAACGTCGATGTCCATTCGACCGAGTCGAGCGGAAGCCGCCGAGGAGCTGCCATGTTTCTGGTTAAAATATCTCAAGATAAGTCAACCATTTCCTTTCAACCTCCATTTTACTCTTCCATCTTCCTCCTAAACTTATCCTCCTAAGCCAGTAAACTTGAAGTTAATGTGCCTGCAGTATAAGTTAATATAAGACCCTTAACTTGTTCTGTTGTATCTAAATTTGAATCTGTCTACAGTTATAAGAAATTCCGATCGATCACTCCATGTAAATGTGTGATGTAATTTAATGATTTGTTAATTAAATGATTCAGTTCTGCTGTTTCAACATCAATTAATGTTTCATGTGAATTTCATCTCGTCACTCACAAATTATTGTTTAAATCCTAAAAAGAGAGAACTCATTAAAATTAAATGCTAAGATTTGTCTGGTGTAAACCTTTTCATTCTTACATTTGGAGTAGTGTACAGTAGGGCTGAACGATTTTGGAAAATAATCTAATTGCGATTTTTTTTCTATAAATTGCGATTGCGATTTAAAATGCGATTATTTTTACTGGTTCTGTATTAATTCATATCACTAACGACACAATTGTTTTTTTTTTAAATCAGATAATTAATGCGCTTTTTCACGCAGAACGTTAGCTTACTGAGCTAGCTGCTAAAAGGGCAGCGTCAACAACAGACCTGGTCACATGACCAGCTCGCGCTCTGTTTATCTCCCGCAGTCTCGGTGTCTCAGCGTCTAAGCTCAGATACACGTTTACACGAGCTAACTTACCTGAATTTATAACTTTTATGACTTCTGTCGAGCCTGAAGCAACAGTGTTGGAGCGCACAGTCTCCTCCTCCTCCCTGCTGTTTTGCTCGCTCAGCTGAGCTCCTGCTGCTCGGCGCGGCTCACTACCAAGTCACGTGACCAGCTCGCGGTCTCGGTGTTTCAGCCTCTAAGCTCAGATACACGTTTACACGAGCTAACTTACCTGAATTTATAACTTTTATGACTTCTGTCGAGCCTGAAGCAACTGTGTTGGAACGCACAGTCTCCTCCTCCCTGCTCTCTCTGTTTTGCTCCATTCAGAGCTGCGCGCGGCCAGAGCGGCTCACTACCAAGTCACGTGACCAGTCAAATCGCAGCCCGTGCGATTAGAGAATCGCGTTTTAACATATCGCGAGATAATCGCAAATGCGATTAATCGTTCACCCCTAGTGTACAGTCAGTAAAACTGACTAGTGCATATATCCTACACGTGTATTTTTCCACACTAGCACTCAGTTAGCAGAGAAGCTACTGTTTCAGATGGTTCTGTTTTCACATTCATTCATTCATTCAACCTTTATTTATACAGGCTAGCCTCGTTGAGTCACGGGGACTCATTTACAAGAGGGACCTGTCTCACTCACACCAAACAACCATCCACTCTCACACTCACACCTAGGGTCA
>JBBPBX010000922.1:92341-114154 GCA_038048925.1 Garcialebias charrua | reverse complement strand
TTTAGATCAGGGCCTGTCTTTTATCCCCCACATTAAAAACGTTACTAGAACCACCTTCTTCCACCTGGGTAATATCACTAAAATTAGAAACAACTTATCTAAAAATGATTCAGAAAAAGTGGTTCATGCATTTGTCACGTCTAGACTGGACTATTACAATGGTTTGTTATGTGGGTGTTCAAATACTTCTTTAAAATTACTTCATTTAATCCAAAATGCTGCTGCCAGAGTCTTAACTGGAGTGAGTAGGAGAGATCACATCTCTCCAGTTTTAGCTTCTCTCTACTGGCTCCCTGTCAAATCCAGAATTGAATTCAAAATCTTACTTCTAACCTGCAAAGCTCTCAACAACCTAGCTCCATCTTATATTACAGATCTTATTGTTCTACATTTTCCTAACAGAGCACTTTGCTCTCAGACTGCAGGTTTATTTGAGGTTCCTAGAGTCTCTAAATACAGAACGGGAGGCAGATCTTTCAGTTATCAGGCTCCTCTCTTGTGGAACCAACTTCCAGTTCCCTTATCAGTCAGTCACTCGGTGCAACATAGATGCTATGGGAAACTGCACAGCAGGGGCGTCAGCGTCACGCCAGAGTCCCCTCCCTCTGGGTATTTAAGACGCGGACGCCCATCCTACTTCCTCTTATTGCCCTTCACCTCGCTTAAACCTGAACTCAACTCTCTTCGCGGGACTTTTCTGTTGGCAAATCGCTCGATCAGAGGTGAGCTTGCTCTCTACGCTGAGCGTACAGAGAAATTTTCCTGCGTACTACTGGGCTGGCGAAAGCTAGTCCGGCGTTTTTCTACTTACCTCAAAGTTTTCTTCTCTCTCCGCAGCTGCTTCGCTCGACGGCGCTAACTGCGTCACAACACTACCTGCTAACCATTAGCAGACTAGCCAGCGAAAGCGACACGATGGAGAGGACGTCTTCGAACAAAAGGAAACTAGGAACAGCCTCGACGCTTCTCGTCTCCGGACATGGCTCCCGAGAAGGGAAAACGGAGGACAAAAGTTCCGAAGAAAACCAGCAGGACGGCGAGCCCTCACTCGCGGCCTTGCCCCAGCGGCTGCGGCTACTCCCTCTCGGCGACGGACATCCACGAGGCCTGTCCCGTCTGCCATGGGATCATGCACGCAAGAAAAGCGCTAGAATCCCCCGACTCCTGCTCCCACTGCTGTCGGATGCCGGCGGTAGTGCGGAAACGCCGCGCGGAGGGGTTGGCTAAGACCATGGAGAAGGTTGCGGCACTGAAGGCCGCACGCCACACAGAACTGCTCGCTCCCGAACCGGAGCTCGAGAACATGGACCTGGAATATAGCGGTCAGGTCGGGGAGGAGAGCGTGTCGGACTCCTCTGTCCTCGTCGAGGACTCAACGCCCGAAGTGTCTGACCAAGACGCCGAGTACATTTGCAGAGGGGAAAGTGCGGATTCCTCTCAGAACCTGGCGTAAGTTTTACCGGAACCGGACGTGTCGGTCCACGCCTCGCCAACAGGTTACGAGGCTGGCGGGGAATTATTTCTACGCGAAGCAGCAGTTGACGACGTCACAGAAAATGCCCATTTTCCCGGACTTCCTCATGGAGCTCACGCGCTCCTGGGCGTAACCCGGAGCTCCCATGATGCTGCCACTATCCCGGCTCCTGGATGTTGCGGGAATGGAGGTAGCAGGTCGCGCCAGCACACCCCAGATAGAGGAGACCCTGGCGGCCCATCTGGCCCCCGCAGCTATGGGGGAGAAGCCAGCATTGCCCAGCAGGGCCTGCCATGCTTCGGAGAAAAAGCTCGAGAAATGCTACCGGGCTCAGGGCCTTGCGGCTCGTGCGATGAACGCTTCGACCATGATACAGGCGTACCTGGCAGAAAAGCTGCAGGAACTCCAGGTAACGACAAACGAACAAGCTACAACAGAGACCATGGAGGAGGCCCGCATGGCTTCTGACTTTGTGCTCCGCATGATGGGGACAATAGCCATCATGCAAGGCAGAGCAATGGCGGAAGTGGTTGTCGCCTAGCGCCAACTTTGGTTGACTTTAATGGACCTCCCAGAAAACCAGAGGTCCCCCTTCCTCCAGCACCCGATCGAGCCGTCGGGACTCTTCGGGGGAGCCTTGAAACGCATCCAGGCCAGGCTGGAACAGAGGTGCAAACAGGCGGAAGCCCTCCGTGAGGGGCTCCCGAGGAAAAGCTTTGCACCCCCCAAGGAAGACATGCGTTGCCCTCCGCGGAAGAAACCCGCTGGCGACGGAGAGCCTTTTCAGCATCAGGCGGAAAGGCCGAGGGCCTCCTCGATGACCCATGTGGAAAGCAGATTTGGGCCTGATGAAACAGGACAAACTCATGATTTTACAGGTTTGCCCGCCCACGCGGTATGGGAACCTGACCTTTTAAGCCCAGTCTTCTCTTGTAAAACACTACAAGGAGCAGGCGACATGTGTGTGCACTGAACATGACTCGCCTACTGTATGTGTAATAAAAAACAAACACTGTTTCACGCATATACAAAAATCAAAGTACCAAAGCACAGACTGCCCTGGTTCTTGACTCGAGTCCCACTTTTATAAAACACAAACCACTTGGTCAAACTATGAACCGCAGCAAGATGCGCGAGCTCTGTCTGAGACAGTCAGTTCTCGCAGTATCTTCTGTCGGGCTGACCAACCTGCTCGAGAACTCGCGAGAGAGGTCAAAGGCCATCCCTCCCGCACTCAAACACGACAAGCAGCGATTAGACATGCATTCTAGGCTCATGGCGCATGCGCAGGCCTGGAGGCCGTGTCTACCAAATGAATGGGTCATGAAGACAATTTGTCATGGGCTCAAGCTGCAGATCGCCAAGAGACCGCCCCCCTTCACAAGGGTGCTGCAATCAAATATTAACCCTGCACGTGCACACGTGCTGAGGGAGGAAGTATTGACGATGCTACAGAAAGGAGTAATAAGTTTGGTCCAAAAACGCAAACTACGCTCCGGTCATTACAGCAAATACTTCCTGGTGCCCAAAAGGGATCATTCCCTGAGGCCGATCCTGGATCTCAGAACTCTAAACAAGAGAATAAGAACTTTCAAGTTCAAGATGCTTACACTGCGGCAGGTCCTCCAGTCTGTGAGACCAGGAGACTATGCATGTGCAATGGATTTGAAGGACGCCTACTTCCATGTGGGCGTGTGGAGGAAACACAGAAAATTCCTCCGTTTTGCTTTCGAAGTGAAGGCTTATGAATTCAAAGCTTTACCCTTCGGTTTGAAGACTGCTCCGCGTACATTTACTAAATGTCTGGACGTAGCCCTGACCCCTCTTAGGAATAAAGGAGTCAGGATTATGAACTACCTGGATGACCTCCTGATTCTGTCCGGAAGCAGAATACAGGCCCAGTCGCACTCCTGTAAGGTGATTTCTCATCTGGAGTCTCTCGGTTTTGTCATAAACCTACAAAAGAGTGACCTAACCCCATCATGGATTACCGTATTTCTGGGAGTACAGGTCGACGCCATCCGCTACAGAGCATGGCTCTCAAAAGAACAAGTTTCCTCGATTCGCCATTGCCTAACAAAGTTTAAACTGGATCAGTGGGTCCCCTTGAAGACGTGCCAACGCCTCTTAGGCCTCTTGGCAGCAGCCATACCCTGTGTGCCACATGCATTGCTGAAAATGCACGCCCTACAAGTGTGGCTAAACCAACAGACACATCCTGCCCTGCCTGGTTGAACAGGAAAGTTTAGGATAGATTCAGAGTGCCTGAGTGCCCTGGAACCTTGGAGAGACTTGTCTGTTTTCGCGGAAGGGGTCCCGCTAGGTAGAGTGTCATCTTACGTGGTCATCACGACGGACGCCTCAAAAACAGGATGGGGGCAGTCTGCAGAAATCAGAACGACCGGGGCCTGTGGAATGAACAGGAAGCGAGATTACATATCAACTTCCTGGAATTGCTGGTCGTATTCCTGTCAGTAAAATACTTTTTTTGGAAAAGGTCTGATTGCAGGACAGCACGTCCTGGTGAAATCAGATAACAGGACCACGGTGTCCTTTATCAACAGGGAGAGAGGGACAAGATCCCAAGCCCTCCTCGGCCTGACGCGGAAGTTGCTCACATGATGTGCTCCGAGAATATTGTTGCTCAGGGTGACGCATTTTCCCCGTAAACTGAATTATGGAGCTGATGCCCTCTCGAGAGGGCCTCTCTTGGCGTCAGAATGGAGACTGAACCCACGAGTCGTGGAACAGGTCTGGTCACGATTTGGGAGAGCCTCAGTGGACTTGTTCGCTTGCAGAGCTAGCTCACAGTGTGACCTTTACTTCTCTTTAAAGGAAACGGACGCACCGTTGGGAACGGATGCTCTGGCCCATGATTGGCCAGCAGGGGTGCTGTACTACGCTTTTCCACCTATCCCTTTGATCCAGGTGACACTGGAACGTGTACATCAGGGAGCCCTCTCCCTGATACTGATAGCCCCCAGGTGGCCGCAGAAACCGTGGTTCCCGGAATTGATCTCAATGTTATCAGGGGTACCATGGCAGTTGCCTTCCCACAGGGACCTGCTGACTCAGGCTCGTGGGCAGCTTCTGCACCCACGTCCAGAGTTATGGCAGCTTTCAGCCTGGCCTCTGAAGGGAACTGGCTGAGGGCCTAAGGTTGGATCGTTTTTTCTACAAATAATAAAACGGTCCGCAACAGCATACACCTCTTGTATATGTGAAAACCTTTCCCCTGGGGTCTGGAGGGTTACCCTGTGCTTGAACTAGGTTCTTTACCTCCACATTGCCATCTGGTTGCCAGTGGCATAAGGGGCCCCTTGCCATTTTCCTCCTGTTTCTCAAAATTTCCAGGGAAAAGGAGATGATGGGTAATTACATTAGCGGGGCACGCTTGTGCTGTCTCTAGCTAGGTTTTCATCTATGGTCCTGTGGTAACATCAGATTGATGTTTCTACATGTGGCGTTTTTTCTTCTCAGGCTATGCTCTCTACATACCTTGTAGAGAGCGGCTGGGAAGTACCTGTCATATTAAGGCAGATGTTCTCACATGCATTTTGCTAAGCATTTCAAGGGCATGAATGGATTACATTCCCATAGCATCTATGTTACACTGAGTGACTGACTGATAAGGGAACTGAAAGTTATGGACCATAACTCATGTTCCCTGAAGGAAGGGAACGAGGTGCAACATGCCTGGCCCTTTAAATGCTGAAAGCTCTGTGAAGTGCATTCTAGAGAAAGTAGGATGGGCATCCGCGTCTTAAATACCCAGAGGGAGGGAACTCTGGCGTGACGCTGACGCCCCTGTCGCACAATTTCCCATAGCATCTATGTTGCACCTCGTTCCCTTCATTCAGGGAACATGCGTTATGGTGCATAACTTTCAGTTTCTGTCCATGAGGCTGACACATTGTCCAATATTAAGACTGGGCTTAAAGATCCACTGACATGATTTTTGTACTTTTCATAAAATGGCTCAACATATATATATATATTATCATTGAACTATGTTCGTTTTTGCAAAGAAAATGTTAAATTAATGAAAAATCCGTTCTAAATGAGTTTAAACTTTGCGCCGAGTTTCTCCCTAAACTTCCGGGATTTTCCGTCACGTGATCAGTGACGTAGGGTCCAGACTCCGCTCGAACGCGCACATTGAAAAACAATGGGGGAGAATACAAACGCATCGGACGAATTTAGCAATTTAAAAGTTTAGATTTTAGTGATTTGTCTTCAGTGAAGACCAAGTTATTTCGAGTGATCAACAAGAAACAGCAGGTTATAATTTTGTTTCTGCTGCTGCTGTTTTTATTAGAGCTTTCACGTTCAGGAAGTGAGCAGGTGTCTGAGTTTACAGCAGCTGCAAGTTGAAGAGGCTGAAAGCATTCTACCACATCTAAATCGTTTACAGAGCACTGAAATGGTAATATATTAATTAATGATTCTAATAATTATTCAACATTAATTTATAGTTTAAAAAATGAGTCCCTTTTAAATTATCTGTTAAATATTTTAGATGTTTATTCTAACATACGTTCTGAGAAACATAATTCATATTTCCAGTTGTAACTGAATGTTCACTAAATATAAAAAAAATGTTTATATGTCAATCATTACATTTAAAAAGAAATTTATATCAAATACTGTCAAAATAACATACATTTTCATAGCTGGATCATCATTGTGTATTTGTTTTCAGCTGTTTTAATAAAAATATCAGTTTGTGTTTTCAGGTTTCCAGGTCTCCAGTCCATCACAGAGACACCCTGGACAGGTCTCCAGTCCATCACAGAGACACCTGGACAGGTCTCCAGTCCATCACAGAGACACCTGGACAGGTCTCCAGTCCATCACAGAGACACCTGGACAGGTCTCCAGTCCATCACAGAGACACCTGGACAGGTCTCCAGTCCATCACAGAGACACCTGGACAGGTCTCCAGTCCATCACAGAGACACCTGGACAGGTCTCCAGTCCATCACAGAGACACCTGGACAGGTCTCCAGTCCATCACAGAGACACCTGGACAGGTCTCCAGTCCATCACAGAGACACCTGGACAGGTCTCCAGTCCATCACAGAGACACCTGGACAGGTCTCCAGTCCATCACAGAGACACCTGGACAGGTCTCCAGTCCATCACAGAGACACCTGGACAGGTCTCCAGTCCATCACAGAGACACCTGGACAGGTCTCCAGTCCATCACAGAGACACCTGGACAGGTCTCCAGTCCATCACAGAGACACCTGGACAGGTCTCCAGTCCATCACAGAGACACCTGGACAGGTCTCCAGTCCATCACAGAGACACCTGGACAGGTCTCCAGTCCATCACAGAGACACCTGGACAGGTCTCCAGTCCATCACAGAGACACCTGGACAGGTCTCCAGTCCATCACAGAGACACCTGGACAGGTCTCCAGTCCATCACAGAGACACCTGGACAGGTCTCCAGTCCATCACAGAGACACCTGGACAGGTCTCCAGTCCATCACAGAGACACCTGGACAGGTCTCCAGTCCATCACAGAGACACCTGGACAGGTCTCCAGTCCATCACAGAGACACCTGGACAGGTCTCCAGTCCATCACAGAGACACCTGGACAGGTCTCCAGTCCATCACAGAGACACCTGGACAGGTCTCCAGTCCATCACAGAGACACCTGGACAGGTCTCCAGTCCATCACAGAGACACCTGGACAGGTCTCCAGTCCATCACAGAGACACCTGGACAGGTCTCCAGTCCATCACAGAGACACCTGGACAGGTCTCCAGTCCATCACAGAGACACCTGGACAGGTCTCCAGTCCATCACAGAGACACCTGGACAGGTCTCCAGTCCATCACAGAGACACCTGGACAGGTCTCCAGTCCATCACAGAGACACCTGGACAGGTCTCCAGTCCATCACAGAGACACCTGGACAGGTCTCCAGTCCATCACAGAGACACCTGGACAGGTCTCCAGTCCATCACAGAGACACCTGGACAGGTCTCCAGTCCATCACAGAGACACCTGGACAGGTCTCCAGTCCATCACAGAGACACCTGGACAGGTCTCCAGTCCATCACAGAGACACCTGGACAGGTCTCCAGTCCATCACAGAGACACCTGGACAGGTCTCCAGTCCATCACAGAGACACCTGGACAGGTCTCCAGTCCATCACAGAGACACCTGGACAGGTCTCCAGTCCATCACAGAGACACCTGGACAGGTCTCCAGTCCATCACAGAGACACCTGGACAGGTCTCCAGTCCATCACAGAGACACCTGGACAGGTCTCCAGTCCATCACAGAGACACCTGGACAGGTCTCCAGTCCATCACAGAGACACCTGGACAGGTCTCCAGTCCATCACAGAGACACCTGGACAGGTCTCCAGTCCATCACAGAGACACCTGGACAGGTCTCCAGTCCATCACAGAGACACCTGGACAGGTCTCCAGTCCATCACAGAGACACCTGGACAGGTCTCCAGTCCATCACAGAGACACCTGGACAGGTCTCCAGTCCATCACAGAGACACCTGGACAGGTCTCCAGTCCATCACAGAGACACCTGGACAGGTCTCCAGTCCATCACAGAGACACCTGGACAGGTCTCCAGTCCATCACAGAGACACCTGGACAGGTCTCCAGTCCATCACAGAGACACCTGGACAGGTCTCCAGTCCATCACAGAGACACCTGGACAGGTCTCCAGTCCATCACAGAGACACCTGGACAGGTCTCCAGTCCATCACAGAGACACCTGGACAGGTCTCCAGTCCATCACAGAGACACCTGGACAGGTCTCCAGTCCATCACAGAGACACCTGGACAGGTCTCCAGTCCATCACAGAGACACCTGGACAGGTCTCCAGTCCATCACAGAGACACCTGGACAGGTCTCCAGTCCATCACAGAGACACCTGGACAGGTCTCCAGTCCATCACAGAGACACCTGGACAGGTCTCCAGTCCATCACAGAGACACCTGGACAGGTCTCCAGTCCATCACAGAGACACCTGGACAGGTCTCCAGTCCATCACAGAGACACCTGGACAGGTCTCCAGTCCATCACAGAGACACCTGGACAGGTCTCCAGTCCATCACAGAGACACCTGGACAGGTCTCCAGTCCATCACAGAGACACCTGGACAGGTCTCCAGTCCATCACAGAGACACCTGGACAGGTCTCCAGTCCATCACAGAGACACCTGGACAGGTCTCCAGTCCATCACAGGGACACCTGGACAGGTCTCCAGTCCATCACAGAGACACCTGGACAGGTCTCCAGTCCATCACAGAGACACCTGGACAGGTCTCCAGTCCATCACAGAGACACCTGGACAGGTCTCCAGTCCATCACAGAGACACCTGGACAGGTCTCCAGTCCATCACAGAGACACCTGGACAGGTCTCCAGTCCATCACAGGGACACCTGGACAGGTCTTCAGTCCATCACAGAGACACCCTGGACAGGTCTTCAGTCCATCACAGAGACACCCTGGACAGGTCTTCAGTCAAGACATCTCAGCTGCATTTTTGGACCAAACAGGATGGATGAAATCAAACGGATGCAAACAAATGCATCTAAAGTTGTTTTTGTTTTAAATAAATGTAAATTTACAACAAAATAATTTACAACAAAATAAAAAAATCTTGATGGATAAAAATACACAAATAAAAACTAGTTAAAAATATACAAGCATTAATTTTGGCACCATATGCAGATTCAATAAGATTTCATCAAAAACAAACCTTTAACAATTTTAATAAAAACTGAACAAGTCAAAAGGATGCTTTTCATTTTTTTTCTAAACATGTCACCATAATTTTTTTTTTAGTTTGTAGCCTTAAAAAAACAACACTCAAAAGAAGCATCCCAAAATGTTTATTCTCATAGTTTGATTTAGCTTGTTTTCACTTTAACAGCAGGGTCGTGTTCTCCCTCTTCGTTTCTGCGTTGCTTTAGTTCTCCATGGGCAAGAAGAGTTGAACAAAGCGACGTGTCAGTGGATTCGGATGACGTGTAGGGAGTTTTGATCACATCATGCAACACCTTAAACAGAAAAACTGGGCTTTGTTATATATATATACAGGGAACCCTCGAGTTACGTCAGGGATCCGGACCTACGGGTGTGACTTAGGTCGATTCTGTCGTATCTCGCGGACCAAAAACACGTGCCTGTCGTAGGTCAGCATTTCTGACGTAGGTTGAGGCTATACCGTTAACGGAGCGCCGCACACACATTTAACGGCATGAGAATGAACAAGCGGACATCCTGTGCCATAAACATGCACAGAACTTTATTTACAAACACTTAGATAACACATTATACCACACATTCATCCATAAACACACAAAACCAGTACAGCATGTACTGTACAGGTAAAGTACTGTACAGTAATGTTTTTTTCAGCACAGACAAAGCATACAAAATACAAATCTCTTCCTGAACAGTTCTCAGCCATAATCTGCAAATGAGTTCAACCATGAAACATGAACACTTCTCTTTGAGCAGCAGCTGTTAACATCAAAATGCAGCAAATGATAAGGAACTCCCATGCACCAATCATGCACCAAATCAGCCAAATCATCAGAAACATGTTGCAACCATCATGTTTTTGAAACCAGTGCAGTCCATGTGGTGTTTGTGTGCAGTCCATGTGCATGAAAAAGTCCATGAACTCTAAAAAAGCTAGAAGCAGCAGAAAAAGGAAACAAGGAAACAAAATGTCCTTACTTTGACTGAAGTGTAGGTAGACACTGATGTTTTTCTCAAGTTCAAACCTGGATCAGATGGAACTGCTTAGCCAGTGCTCAACCATGAATCAACCATGAACACTCAAGGCACTGTAGCCCTCCCCCACCTTGCCGCTTGCCGTAATGACGCACTTTTTTTGCCGTATCTCGATTACATACTTTTAATGTATTTCTGTCGTAAGTCCGTTTTTTCGGTCGTATGTCGACGGCATTCTTTCAAAGAGGCCTGTCGTAAGTCAGCGTTGCCGTAGGTCGCAGGTGTCGTAACTCGAGGGTTTCCTGTACATATATACCGGTAATAAAGTATTTATATGATTAAACAAAAAATAGGGTGAATATCATTTATTGTTTGAAATTTGGTGTATTGTCCAATGAACAGTGTTGTTTTGTTTTTTAATTTATATAAGTGACATAGTCGTGTTTGAAGCTCTTCATAACCATCAACAATCTGTCCAGTCAGCATTCAACGGTGCAACCATCCCAGATGTGAAACTTCTGGACTCGTTTTCAACAGAAGTAAGTCAGAGTCAGAAAACTAAAATGTTTAAGCAGCAATTGAAAAATGAACAACAAAAAACTGAAAACACAAACTGACATATTTTTTATTAAAACAGCTGAAAACAAATACACAATGATGATCCAGCTATGAAAATGTATGTTATTTTGACAGTATTTGATGTAAATTTCTTTTTAAATGTAATGAATGACATATAAACATTTTTTTAATATTTAGTGAACATTCAGTTACAACTGGAAATATGAATGATGTTTTTCAAAACGTATGTTAGAATAAACATCTAAAATATTTGACAGATGTTTTAAAAGGGACTCATTTTTTAAACTATAAATTAATGTTGAATAATTATTAGAAACATTAATTAATATATTACCATTTCAGTGCTCTGTAAACGATTTAGATGTGGTAGAATGCCTTCAGCCTCGTCAACTTGCAGCTGCTGTAAACTCAGACACCTGCTCACTTCCTGAACGTGAAAGCTCTAATAAAAACAGCAGCAGCAGAAACAAAATTGTAACCGGCTGTTCCCTTTCAGTCTGGTCTCTCGGTGCAACACACTTGCTATGGTAATTGCGCCCCCGCGCGATTACCTGAAGGAATACACTTACGCCTTTACGGCTAGGGGCGTCACCGCCGCGCCAGGGTTCCCGCCCTCTGGGTACTTAAGCGGCTTGCGCCCCTCCATCTTTCTCTTTTTTGCCCTTCACCTTGCTTAACACTTGAACTTCGTGGGACTTCTCTGTTGTCGCATCACTCGACTGAGGTGAGCTTGCTCTCTACACTGAGCGTACAGAGAAATCTTCCTGCATATTGCTGGGCTGGCGAAAGCTAGTCCAGCATTTTTCTACTCACCTTCAAAGTTTTCTTCTTTTCCGCAGCTGTTTCGCTCGACGGCGCTAACTACGTCACAACCTCCTGCTAATCATTAGCAGGCTAACCAGCGAAAGCAAGACGACAGAGAAGACGGCTTCGAACAAAAGAAAACTAGGAACAACTTTGACGCTTCTCGCCGGACATGGCTCCCGAGAAGGGAAAACGGAGGACAAGGAGGAGGAAAACCAGAACGACGAGTCCTCGCTTGCCCCCATGCCCCAGCGGCTGCGGCTACTCCCTCTCGGCCACGGACACCCACGAGGTCTGTCCTGTCTGCCTAGGGATTCTGCACGTGAGGAAAGTGCTGGAATTCCCTGACTCCTGCTCTCACTGCCGTCGAATGTCGGCAGTAGTGAGGAAACGACGGGCTGACGCGTTGACCAAATCCATGGCTTGGAACGCGGCACTGAAGGTTGCACGTCACACTAAAGTGCTCGCTCCTAAACCGGAGCCCGAAAACATGGACCTGGAATGCAGCGGCCGAGTCGGAGAGGACAACATATCGGACTCCTCAGTTGCCGCCGAGGTCTCGACGCCTGAAGTGTCCGACCAAGACGCCGAATATGGTCACAAAGGAGAAACTGTGGATTCCTCCCAGAACCTGGCGCAAATCCTTCCGGAACCGGAATTGTCTGTACCTGCTCTGTTTGACCTATGCCATAGGGCGGCAGATGCCCTGCAGGTCACATGGCCAGACCCCACGCCTCGCCAACAGGTTACGAGGCTAGCAGGAAGCTACTTCTACGCGAAGCAGCCGACAACATCGCAGAAAATGCCCATTTTCCCGGACTTCCTCATGGAGCTCAAACGCTCCTGGGCGGAACCCGGAGCTTCCATCATACTGCCATTATCCCGACTCCTTGACGTCGCGGGAATGGAGACAGCAGGCCTCGCCAACGTACCCCTGATAGAGGAGACTGGCGGCTCACCTGGCCCCCATAGCCACGGGGATGAAACCAGCGCTACCTAGCAGGGCCTTCCGCGCTTCGGAGAAACAACTCAAGAAGTGCTACAAGGCTCAGGGCATCGCGGCTCACGCAATGAATGCATCGACCATGGTGCAGGCATATCTGGCAGAAAAACTGCAAGATATCCAGGTAACAAAAGACGAGCAGACCGCAACGGAAGCCATGGAGGAGGCCCGCCGTGCCTCGGACTTCGTGCTCCGCATGATGGGGACAATAGCCATTTCCCAAGGCAAGGCAATGGCGGAAATAGTTGTTGCCCAGCGCCATCTTTGGCTAACTCTGTCGGACCTCCCGGAAAACCAGAGGTCCACTTTCCTCCAGCACCCGATCGAGTCGACGGGACTCTTCGGGGGAGCCCTGGAACGCGTCCAGGCCAGACTGGAACCAAGACGCAAACAGGCAGAAGCCCTCCGCGAGGAGTTGCCGAGAAAAAGCTTTGCACCCCCAAAGGGAGACACGCGTGGCTTCCCACGGAAGAGACCCGCTGGTGACGGTGAAACTTTCCAGTATCGGCCAAGGACCTCTTCAGTGACCTCATGTGGGAAGCAGACTCGGACCTGATGAAACAGGACGAACTGATAATTTTACAGGTTTGCCCCCCACGTGGTACGGGAACCTAACTTCTTGAGCCCAGTCTCCCCTTGTAAAAAACTATGAGGAGCGAGTGGCATGTGTGTGCGCACCAATCATGACTCGACTATTGCATGTGTAAACAAAACAAACACTGTTTCAGACATGTACAAAAATAAAAGTACCAAAGTACGGACTACCCTGGTTCATGACTCAAGTCCAATTTTTATAAACAAACCATGTGATCAAACTATGAACCGCAGCGAGACACACGAGCTCTGCCAGAGACGGTCAGATCTCGCAATATCTTCTGTCGGGCCGACCAGCCTACTCAAAAAAGCGCAAAAGGGGTCAAAGGTCACCCCTCAGGCGCTAAAACACGACAAGCAGCAATTCAACATGCCCTCCAGGCTCAGCGTGCATGCGCAAGCCTGGAAGCCGTGTCTACCAAATGATTGGGTCATGACAACATGTCACGGGCTCAAGTTGTAGTTCTGAAAAAGACCGTCCCGCTTCACAGGGGTGCTGCAATCTAAAATCAACCCTACACGTGCACACGTGCTGAGGGAGGAAGTTTCAACGATGCTGCAAAAGGGAGTGATTAGTTTGGTCTCGGGACGCAAGCTACGCTCTGGTCACTACAGCAAATACTTCCTGGTGCCCAAAAAGGATCATTCCCTGAGACCGTTCTGGATCTCAGGACTCTCAACAAGAGGATTAAAACATTTAAGTTCAAGATGCTTACACTACGGCAAGTTCTCCAGTCTGTGAGACCTGGAGACTACGCGTGTACAATGGATTTAAAAGATGCCTATTTTCATATAGGCGTATGGAGGAAACACAGGAATTTCCTCCGCTTTGCCTTCGAGGGAAATTCTTATGAATTCAAAGCTTTACCCTTCGGTTTAAAGACTCCTCCGCGTACATTTACTAAATGTCTGGATGCAGCCCTGACCCCTCTTAGGAATCAAGGACTCAGGGTCATGAATTACTTGGATGACCTGCTGATTCTGGCTGAAATCAGAAAGCAGGCCCAGTCACACTCCTATAGGGTGATTTCTCACCTGGAGTCTCTCGGTTTTGTCATAAACCTACAAAAAAGCGATTTGACTCCATCACGGGTTACCGTATTTTTGGGAGTACAGATCAACACTGTCCAGTACAGAGCATGGCTCGCAAAGGAACAAGTTTCCTCCATTCGCCGTTACCTGGAAAGATTTAAACTAGACCAACGGGTCCCTGTGAAAACCCGCCGATGCCTTTTAGGCCTCTTGGCGGCAGCCATTCCCTATGTGCCACACGCATCACTGAAAATGCGGCCCATACAGGTATGGCTAAACCAACGAATACAACCTGACCTGCCTAATCAAGCAGAAAAGATTAGGATAGATTCAGAGTGCCTGAAGGCCCTGGAACCCTTGAGAGATTTGTCCGTTTTCACGGAAGGGGTCTCATTGGGAAGGGTGTCATCTCGTGTGGTCATCACGACGGACGCCTCAAAAATAGGATGGGGGGCGATCTGTAGAAATCAGAACGCCCGCGGCCTTTGGAATGAACAGGAAGCGAGATTACATATCAATTTCCTGGAGTTGTTGTCTGTATTCCTGTCATTAAAATACTTCTTCAACAAAAGTCTGATTGCTGGACAACATATCCTGGTGAAATCAGATAACAGGACCACAGTGTCCTTTATCAACAGAAAGTGAAAGACAAGGTCCCAGGTCCTCCTCGGACTGGCGCAGAGGATGCTCACATGGTGTGCTCCAAGGATCTTGTCACTTAGGGCGACTCATGTCCCTGGTGAACTAAATTATGGAGCGGACGCCCTCTCAAGATGACCTATTTTGGCGTCAGAATGGAGCCTGAACCCACGGATTGTGGAACAGGTCTGGTCACGATTTGGGAAAGCCTCTGTGGACCTGTTCGCCTGCAGGGCTACCTCACACTGTGACCTCTACTTCTCCTTGAGGGAAGCAGACGCTTCATTGGGTATGGATGCTCTGGCACATGATTGGCCTGCAGGGAGGCTCTACTATACCTTTCCACCTGTCTCTCTGATCAGGGCGACATTGGAACGGGTACGCCAGGGAGCTCTCTCCTTGATTCTCATAGCCCCCAGATGGCCACAGAAAATGTGGTTCCCGGAGTTGATATCAATGCTATTTGGGATACCATGGCGATTGCTTTCTCACAGAGACATGCTGACTCAGGCGCGTGGACAGCTTCTACACCCACGTCCAGAGTTATGGCAACTTTCAGCCTGGCCTCTGAAGGGATCTGGCTGAGAGCCTAAGGCTTTGGTTGCTTTGTCCCAAAACAAACAACAACAACATTTACAAAGGTTTTTTGGCAAGGACCTGAGAGGTTACCCTGTGCTTGGCCGGGGTTTTTTACCTCCACATCTGTCACCCAATTTCTTGTGATGTGGTAGGTCCATTTTTCCTCCTGTTTCTCAGGATGTTCCAATGGAAAAAGGGGATGATAAGTATTCACACTGATGGAGCATGCTTAATCTGTCTCTAGTTGGTGTTGTATATATATATGCCCAGTGGAAACATTACGTTGGTGTTCTTTACATTTGGCATTTTTTCCTCTTAGTATGTGCTTTCTACATTCCCTGCAGAAAGCAGCTGGGAGCTGCCTGTCTTTTAGGACGGATGTTCTCACATGCACTTTGCTGAGCATTTCAAAGGTGTGAATGGATTACGTTCCCATAGCAAGTATGTTGCACCGAGAGACCAGACTGAAAGGGAACTGAAAGTTATGCACCATAACTCATGTTCCCTGAAGGAAGGGAACGAGGTGCAACATATCTGGCCCTTTTCAATGCTGAAAGCTCGGTGAAGTGCAATTTTGGAGAAAGATGGAGGGGCGCAGCCGCTTAAGTACCCAGAGGGCGGGGCCTCTGGCGCGGCGGTGACGCCCTAGCCGTAAAGGCGTGAGTATATTCCTTCAGGTAATCGGTGCGGGGGCGCAATTCCCATAGCAAGTATGTTGCACCTCGTTCCCTTCCTTCAGGGAACATGAGTTATGGTGCATAACTTTCAGTTTCTTGTTGATCACTCGAAACAACTTAGGCTTCAATGAAGACAAATCGCTAAAATCTAAACTTTTAAATTGCTAAATTCGTCCGATGCATTTGTATTCTCCCCCATTGTTTTTCAATGTGCGCGTTCGAGCGGAGTCTGGACCCCACGTCACTGATCACGTGATGGAAAATCCCGGAAGTTTAGGGAGAAACACGGCGCGAAGTTTAAACTCATTTAGAACGGATTTTTCATTAATTTAACATTTTATTTGCAAAAACGAACATAGTTCAATGATAAAATATATATATGTTGAGCCATTTTATGAAAAGTACAAAAATCATGCCAGTGGATCTTTCCTTTTTGCTAAATCCTATAGTTAGTGTTGGCTTGGTTTTCCTGAGCTATTCCTTAGTTATGCTGCTATAGGCTTAGACTGCTGGAGGACAAACTGACCACATTTTTTCACTCTGCTACTGTCTTTACTTACTCTGCTCAACTTGTTAACTTATGTTTTTTCTTTTTTTTTAATCTGTATTGTTTTTTTTTTAATCTGTATTGGTTTGTTAAGTGTCCTTGGGTGTCCTGAAAGACGCTTTTAAATAAAATGATGATTATTATTATTATTATTATTATTATTATTATTATTATTATTATTATTATTATTATTATTATTATTATTATTGTTTATTATATTATTATTATTTTTGTCTTTCAGGTACATCTGGACCTATATCTGGACCTGCCATTCTGTGTTTGTTCGCCACTTCCTGTCCTCTCAAACACAGCTGATCAAAGCAGAAGGCCACTTTTTCTGAGCCTGGTTCTGCTGGCGGTTTCTTCCTTTTAAAAGAGAGTTTTTCCTTTCCACTACAGTGTTGCCATTGTGCTTGCTCAAGATGGGAGACTGTGACAAAGGGAAAATTCAACAGGTCTGCTGGCTTCCTTATAGATAACTTTACTAATTGGCTTTTCTATGTATGTGAATGCTCCTGTAAAGTACCCTGAGGCAATTTTGTTGTGATTTGGCGCTATATAAATAAACTGAATTAAATTGAAATTGAATTGAATGGTGTTCCTATTGAGTTTGTCGATTCTTATAAATACTTGACTATCTTGGTCGATTTGCATCTCTCTTTTAAGCCTCATGTCAAAAGACTTGGTAAAGAAATTAAAAAGTAAAATTGGGTTTTATAAAGCTAAGTCTGGTCCTCTGGACATTCAAATGAGCATGCATCAGGGTAAAATTGGGTTTCTTTTTCAGAAATATACAGTATCATGTCTAACTCTGAATGCTAAGAAACGCCTTGTAACTGCAACTGCCCTTCCCAATCATTGATTATGGTGACATTTATATGAATGCTCCTGCAAGCACCTTGCAGATGTTGGATGATGTCTATCATGGTGTAATAAGATTCATAACTGGCTGTAACTACCGTACCCACCACTGCACCCTGTATTCACTGGTTAACTGGACATCATTAACTTCACACAGACTCTCTGGTACATTTTCATCTTTAAATTACTTCTTGGTCTGCGGCCTTCATATATCTCCTCCTCCATGTCACTTTGTCAGTGCAGCTAAAGCGTGTGCTCTCAAGGCATACCTGCAAGTTGAAGTATTTTCTTATTTTGAGTAAGTACAGTATAAGGGTGAATACTGACTGGTATGCAATGTTGCAGCAAGAAAGGGAGCTCTTCTGCAGCCTCTTATACTCCGGTAGCTTGTGAGATGATCCACAGCTGTTACTCATTGGCACCACCCTGGACTCAGGAACTTGCAGAGAGAGCTGGAACCTACAGACCCTCCTCACATGAAACTTTGAAAATTTCCCCTTCATTAAGTAGTTTACTTTTATCATGCTGATATGGTGTTTGTAATAATCTGAGCTGGTGTTTAGAGATGCACAGAAGGAAATCAGAGGAAAATCAGAGGATAAACTTAACAATATACATTTGTAAAACAATAAAAAAAGCATGTGTTTTGGATTAAACAAAAGGGGGGAAGATTACGTTTTATCTAATGAAGATTACCTCTTAAGGTCTACCTAATTATCTAAAGATTTGTATTGTTATGCCGCAGATTTGATACATGAGTTTTGAGATATTTTATCAGGAGTAAATGACTGATTTTCAGGCACAACAAAGTCTTGTTGTTCAGTTGGGTGACACTTTCGGTGTGATACCTTTCCCTAACAGGGAGCCAAAGCTTATTTATTATTAATTTTTGTAATTACTTCAATTGTCTAAAATGTTATGCTATTTTTTTAGTCACACAGATTGGTGAGTAGATACCCAAAGGATTGAGATGGTCATTTTTTAACTGGTCATCCACAGTAACCTGTTAGCATTTTGTTTTGTTTAATTTTATGTAATTTTCAACACAATTTAAGCTTAGATTAAGGTATTTTCGAAAATATTATTCAACTCAATGTTAGCCTTCAATATCTTGTTTACATTCAGACACCAGACAGTAAACTGGTTTGATTGTAGCAGTTTGGTTTTATTTAACAGAGATAATGAAAACATTTTTGAGAGAGAGAGAGACAGAGAGAGAGAGGGAGAGAGAGAGAGAGAGAGAGAGAGAGAGAGAGAGAGAGAGAGAGAGAGAGCTGCTTTGTTGTCATTCGCACCACATGTGGTACATGTGATGAAACGAGATTATGTACACAGGGTCCCAGTTACATCCAACAATAAAATGTTAAAGAAGAACAGTAACCACATCTAAGATATGAACTAATAAAAACATAAACTAAAAATACACTAAGCACTAACAGCATAAAAACATTACTTCAAACAGCAGCACGAACATGAGTCTGTGTGAGCAGATGAGCACGAATGAACACATCAACATGAAACAGATCAGCAGCAACATGATGTGATATTTCACAGTTATTATCCTGGTTAGATATTCATGAGTCTAACAGCCTCAGGGTAGAAGCTGTTCCTCAGTCTAGTTGTTATACACTTAAGCCTCCAGTAGACCTCAGCGTTCTGCCTATACGCCACTCTACGCGCGCATTCTGTGCGCACGCGTTCGCTGGCACAGCTCTGCTTTCTTTCTCACATTAAATGCTCGCATTTTCGCTCCAAATCCTTGTTGTCATGTGAGCAGCTGCGCGCAGAGGAGACAAACTGAGGTCGCTGATTGGTCACTTGCTGACACGCCTACTGAAATGATTGACAGCTCAGTGAGAGAACTCAGAGAACTCATCATGAGCAGCCCGCTGCGGTGTTCTGCTGCGGTGTTTCTACTTTATATGTTATAAAAAGTTCTAAGAAATAAAAATAAAAACAGGGAGCGCTTTTCCTGCAGCCCACAGCCCACCAGGAAATATTTAAAACCTCCCGCAGCCAGGTAGGACATGAATTCATTCATTTCAGTCATCGAGTGAACGGAGGAAGAAGCGATTACTTGACTTTTGGCAAAAAAACAAAAGAAAAGGCCCGATCAGCGATAAAGAAGAGGAATTTAATTCATTTGTGTAACATACAAAACAGTCCGGCGCCGGGGAAGTTTATGGTCAGACACCGCGCAAGCGTGCGCGGTCGTAAAAAAAGCTTTGCGCGTACATGCCCTGAGGGGCTACGCGGGGCTACGCTTTTGCCTCAGCGTACGTACTTCGTACAGAGGCGTACAGGGAGTACGCGCAGGTCTACCGGGGCCTTTAATGCTCCTCAACCTCCGTCCTGAGGGGAGTGGGGCAAAAAGTGTGTGTGCTGGGTGAGTGGGGTCCTTCATGATGCAGGTGGCTCTCTTCCTGCATCTGGAGGTGTAAATGTCTGTGATGGTGGGGAGACTGACTCAAACAGAATTCTGTGCAGCCTTCACCACTCTCTGCAGAGCTTTTCTTTCTGCAGCTGTGCAGCCTCCATGCCACAGCCTAAATAGCAGCCTACTACAAATTATGCTTTAAATGATTTGTCAGCTTTATGGAGCATTTTCTTTTAGGAGTTATTTATTCTCTATTATTTGTTTTATGATTTATTTCAGGCACCACACTGGTGCACCTGGTAGAGCTGCTGCCTCAGTTCAAATCCCTGCCCGGGGGCCTTTTTAGGTGGAGTTTGCATGTTCTCTCTGTGCAAGCGTGGGTTTTCTCCAGGTACTCCAGTTTCCTCCCACAAACCAAAAACATGCATGTTAGGCTGATTGGTAACTCTAAATTGTCCCTAGGTGTGAGTGAGAGAGTGAATGGTTGTTTGTTTCCATGTGTCCCTGTGATGGACTTGCGACCTGTCCAGGGTGTACCCCGCCTCTCGCACAGTGATTACTAGACATGGGCACCGGCAACCACTGTGACCCAAAATGGAAGAAGCGGGTAAAAGATAATGGATGGACTTATTTCAGTTATTTCTTCAAAATATACTGGTTTTGAGCCTTCAAGTCATAAGTTCTTCTAATTAAGTAAACTAAATTGAACTTACATTGCTGAGAAACAAGTTGTTTGATATAAGGTTGTAAGGTGAAGAAAAGTCAAACAAGTTATTGATTTCTTTTGAAATTAAGGTAATGGCCGTTTAATGTTTTAATGGAATATGGTTTACACAGAGTTACATAAATTGAGTTAGAACTGATTGTAAGGAGGAGACTGTGTGCATTTTCTCCTGGAGTTTGTTTATCTGTTTTAGTTTTGTCATCAGATCACTGGTTGGTTAAATATGAAAAAGATAATAAAATGAAATAACAAATGATTTGGAGGATGACAAAACTAATAATGCCTCTTCATTACAGTAGTATTGCAAAGACTTATGATTGCGCGAATATGATTCTTACTTAATCCATTTATTTCAATGTTACAGATGTAAAGTACTGTGAAATCATAAAGCTCCTTCTGGGTGAAATGTCAGCTTTTGAACTTTACGCATAAAATGACCTTCTGTGTATACAGGTAAGCCGTCATCTTGAACATCTCCTCCTGTGACTTGCACGGGAATGGAATATGAGACTTGCTTGAACACCCCTAACTGAAGACACTGTGGACTTTACATTGTTGCCTTTGAACACTACTTGTCACAGGCTAAATGTGACTGTTGTGGACTCTAGTGGTGACACGGGGTATCAGGGAGGCCCAACAGGGATGGTGGTTATTGACTAGTGACTATGTCCTAATGAAAGTTTTCTCTGAGGGAGCCCCATTCCAGATGCAAAAGACCTTAGTGACATGCCGCCACCACCGGAACTGCAGAAGGAGAAAGAAAAATATGACAAGCTAAGCATGGAGAGACTTGTAAGATTGTTGACCCTGGTATCCTTTGCCTTATAGAAAAAAATTTAACTCCTACAAAGGGAGAAACACTGATATGACTGTTTTATTATAATAATTATTAAATCTTAATACTCAGAAGAGCTTCCTGACAGTTTCCAGAATCACATGTTGAATTAAGTTGCAAATTGAAGACAGAAATATATAGCTGGGAAAGCTTGATTAGTTTACTTGAATAATTTTGCTTTTATATTTATGTTTACTTTTATTATATTTTATTCATTATTGTTTCTATTTCTCTATTTACATGTATCCCAACTCACCCACCTGAGACACTGAAATGTGCCATAAGGTCATTGTCGAAAAGGCACCAAGGTGGTGTGAGGTCTCCCCCTTGATTGAACTATATCAACCGTTTTAAAAATGT
>JBBPBX010000922.1:73057-92113 GCA_038048925.1 Garcialebias charrua | reverse complement strand
ATAATGTAATAAGAATTCATAGACAGAGGGGAAATGCCAGATAATTTTTGGTCAAGGGTTATAAATGTTTTATTGTGTTTTCAGCAGCATGACGGCTCAGTGGTTAGCACTGTTGGACCTGGGATCTTTCAGTGTGTAGTTTGCATGTTCTTCTCGTGCTTGCGTGGGTTTTCTCCAGGTACTCCGGTTTCCTAAAACAGAACAAAAACATTTATATCAGGCTGCCTTCAAGCCCAGGCCTCCCTTGCAAAAGAGATCTGTGATATCAATGGGATTTGTTTGGTTAAATAAAGGTGAATAAATTTGATATATTATGGCCCATATGACTGAGAAACATGTTTCCCTCTGCCCTGAGACCAAAACAATCTCTCATCTCAACCTGGAGGTGATGACTTGCAGTGCCTCTGACTTGCAGTGCATTGTCACCATGAGAACATGCCCCAAACGTTCTCTCATCTCCATCTGGAGACAAACTCGTCAAAGGCCATGGATCCTGTCTGTGTGGCTGATTGCAGCTGGCTATGAGAGAACGTCCACTGGACTCTGCTGTTGTATAGAAGTCTGCAGTGACTCTAGACAACGCTTGATTCTGTGGTATAATCCATTCATACGCATTTATGTATAAACTGTCTTGAATGGGTCCTTGCAAGTAAAAATGCTGGTTAAAATATTTTCCTGCCATTGAGTGTGGTGGGAGAGAAAGTGAGAGAATTTCTCAAACACTAACCAAAAGAACAAACTAACAAAAGTGACACATCGATGCCCTCAGTTACTAAAGGTGGTGAGACATCTGACCCTCCAGTTACTAATTGGGACAAGAGCAATTATGTGCACAGTCCATCACTGTGGTGGCTCCTCTGCAAGAACCCTATCCCCCTACCCAAGTCTCTAGCTATGCCCACACCCTCCAGTTACTAGTTGGGGTGAGACATCTAACCCTCCAGTTACTAGAAGGGTTGAGACATCTAACCCATCAGTTACTAGTGGGTATGAGACAGTGAACCCTTAAATTACTAGTGGGGGTGAGACATTTAACCCCTCAGGTACTAGCAGGGGTGAGCTACCTAATTCCTCAGGTACTAGCAGGGATGAAACATCTAGCCTTTCGGTTACTAGCAGTTGTGAGACATCTGACCCTTCAGGTATTAGCAGGGGATGGACATCTAATCCCCCAGGTACTAGCAGGTGTGAGACATCTAACCCCTCAGTTACAAGTGAGGGTGTGACATCTAACCCCACAGGTAATATGGGAAGTGAGACTTAGGTTTTGTTTTTGTATAGATATCCAGGTTTCTGACCAAGACACAAGAGACCAACAAGTAAAAGGTAAGTGACTTTCTTTTACAATGTGCAAATGCAGGAACTCAGGAAGCAGCTGTAGGAAGAGACACAGGATGAGTTTACTGGACACAGGGATATAATGATTAATTGTCCAAGGAGTAAGCTTGTAAGGCTTACTTGAATATTTCGTCTTGCAGATTTGGAGTTGGATCCAGAATAGTATGATGGCGAGGCAGACCAAGGATAACCAGAAAAGTAGGTGAGAATTGGATGGTTGTGGCAGAATGAACCTTTGAGCTAGGTGGGGATAAATGTAGAGTTCTTCTGTACAGCAACTTGAAGAGGGAGAAGACTCGCAGGAGAAGTTCCAGGCACAGGGAGGCAGAACCAGGATGGCAAGGAGACTGGTTTCACAAAGGCTACAAAAGTTATGGGAAAGGAAAACAGTTTTTTAGTCAAAGCATAAAACTCTGGATCTAAGCTAGGCTGGACATGGTACTGTGATTGGGAAAATGTTCCAGCAAAGTCCAAATGCTTCCCAAGGCCTTAAGTACTGAAGTCTTCTCATCAAGGGAGTGGCGTCAGCTGGGAGTAATCAGCTCCTTCCTGACACTCAGGAAAATGAAAACAAAAACCTAGAACTAAGTAATGTAGAATCTCTACAATACCCCCCCCCGCCCCCAAGACTCGCCTCTTGGTGATCTCAATCTATTTTATGGGTGGTCCTTAAATAAGATAAAATGAGGCTAGGGTTCAAAATTGATTGGGGAATCCCAAAAAACACGCATGCACGGAGAAAACGTGCAAAACTCCACACAGAAAGGCCCTCGGACCAGGATTTGAACCAGCAACCTTCTCGCTGAGATGCAGCAGCTCTACTAGTTGCACCACTGTGCTGCCCTCCTTGAAACATATTTGAGAGAAACATTCCTGAGATTATTTAATAGTCATTAAAGTGAAAACAGGATTTCATGATAAAGCCGACATCAGTTATTTATTTAGTTATTTATTTTAATTTTAACTGATTAAAAAATACATTTTTTTTAAATACGTAAAATGTTTTTAAACATTTTTTCCAACTTCTGTCCCAGACCCGTCCCAGTTCGCCTGTCTGCCGGGATCGGGGCTTGGCCTTCATAAGCAGGCGAGGCTAAGGTCCGGGCAACAGCCTTCTGCAAGTCAGCAGCTCATATGATCCTCTGTCGTGGTCAGCGGAGCTCGGCGTTCACAGAGCATGCAAGGCCAGGATCCAGAGCCCGAGCTTCCAGAACGGAAGATCTTTTGCGGTGACCGGTGGAGCTCAGAGCCAGGGAGATGACACCCTGCATGGCCTGAGCGAGCTCTGACGCTCCAGTGGAGGACCGGGGAGACCGGTGGAGATCCATCTAGCTCGTTCTGAATTTTGTTGTCAGCCACCAAGCACAAAAAATGCCTGCACTTCAGCATTAGACCACGGTGTTGTCATTGTTGTTTTTAAAATCTTAAAAATAGATCCAGCCGCTGCTCCGAGTTCTGAGTAATTGCAAATGGCAAATTGATGTTTTGAAATTTTTCTGAAAGATCCAGTGACTCCTCCCCCTGACCACTCAGTGACCAACAGTGTTCTGACATCATGTTTTGGTGCTGGCTCGGCTCTCTTGGTATCACCAGAGAAGCAGGGACCAAAAAGGGGCCAATTCCACAAGAAAGTGCAGGTGGAAAACGGCTCAAAAGCATACCAAACTGAGCCAAACCGGGGTGAAGAGGAGCTGTGGAAAATAGATCCAGCCGTGTTATGATAACGGGTGTACCCAAACTGAAAGGACATAAGTGAACAGAGACCAAGACTCAAAATATATTTAACAGTGTTTATTTACAAGGTGGTGATATCAGGTTGACATCAGGTGACGAATCTGGTTCTCCTGAAAGGCAGAGGAAGTAGTCAGAGATATTGCTGGAGGAGGTTGATGATACTGTGTAATAATGATGATGGAAATCCTTACAGATAATGGTGGATGTTGTTGTCGGAGTGAGGTGTTCAATGTCCAAAATGTGACGAGTTGTGAGATCCAAAAACAGAAAGGCAAGTGGTGGTGGCACAGAGCAGCTGGAGGAATGCAGGAGGATTAAGTTTCACAGAGATGTCTTCAGCAGAGCAGCAGGACAGCAGGTGAACTCTAGAAAGATCAGCAAAAACACGAGGTATTAGATATTTAATTCTGCACACAGAATTACTGGCTAGAACATCTCTACCATTGATAGTCAATGTCCCAACGTCTTCTGAATGGTCTCTGTGGCTTCTTATACTCCTCTTGCTTGTTGAGCTGATGATCTGAAGCTGCTGCTAATCAGTGTCCTAGAAGGAGGAAGAGAGCATGCAGGCAGAACTCCTACATTACACCCCCCCCAAGCATCGCCTCCCGGCGACCTGACACGTTTCTCTGGATGAGCTCTGAAAAACTTAGTGATAAGACTGGGGTCTAGGATAAAATAACTTGGAATCCAGGAGCGTTCTTCTGGACCGTACCCTTCCCAGTCGACCAAGTACTGGAAGCCCGACCCCTGCATCTCACATCCAGAATACGGCGGACAGTAAAGGCAGGATGGCTGTCAATAAGACGAGGGGGCGGCGGGAGATCGGTGGGCGGGCATAGTGGACTCTCCGTGACAGGCTTTAGTTGTGACACGTGGAAATTAGGGTGAATTCTCATTGAAGCAGGTAACTGTAGTCTTACGGCAGTAGGGTTGATTAGTCGTGTGATGGGAAAGGGACCAATAAAGCGGGGAGCCAGTTTGCGGGGGGTATCTTTCAGGCTAATGTTTTGAGTAGACAGCCATACCTTTTGTCCAACCTGGTAGGCGAGTGCCGCTGATTGATGGCGGTCTGCCATATTCTTGTTTTGGCCTATTGTGCGGAGAAGGGCTGACTTTGCCTGTCGCCAAAACCTCCAACACCTCCTGAAATGGTGTTGTACCGATGGGACTGACACCTCACTCTCTTGACTTGGGAACAAGGGGGGCGTGTAACATAAAGTGGCCTCAACCGGAGACATACCAGTGGCAGAAGACGTATGTGTATTGTGAGCATACTCAATCCAAACCAAGTGTTGGCTCCATGTAGATGGGTTGTCCTCCACAACACATCTGAGGGTGACCTCCAACTTCTGATTTGCACGTTCGGTCTGACGGTTAGACTGGGGATGGTATCCTGACATCAGGCTGACAGAGGCCCCTAAAGAGTTACAAAAGTCTTTCCATACCTGAGATACGAATTGGGGTCCTCTGTCAGAGACCAAGTCCAATGGGATGCCGTGAATCCGGAATACGTATTGAACTAGAAGTTGTGCAGTCTCGAACGCTGAAGGAACTTTAGACAAAGGGACAAAATGTGCTGCCTTAGAAAACCTGTCGATTATAGTGAGGATAACTGTGTTACCTTCCGAAGGAGGAAGGCCAGTAACAAAGTCCAGTGAGATGTGAGACCAAGGTATGCTGGAGGTAGGTAGGGGCTGTAGTTTGCCTGCAGGTGGTTGATTACTGTTTTTACTACGAGCACACGTAGGACAGGCGGACACATATTCCTTAATGTCGTCCACCATGGATGGCCACCAGAAATGTATTTTGGCTGAGGACAGCATGCGTGAAACTCCCGGATGGCAAGACAGCTTGTGTGTGTGCAACCAGTGTAGTACCTTATTTTTTACAGCATTATGCACAAACATAATCCCAGCAGGGCCTGTCCCGGCGTCAGGTTCTGTTTTCTGGGCCTCCAAAATGTCTCTTTCGATGGTCCACGTGAGAGATCCAACAATACAAGACGAGGGCAGAATGTTTTCTTCCTGCACAGAATCCTCAGGAGGAGAGAACTGGTGTGAGTGAGCATCGGGCTTTATATTTTTTGACCTGGGTCTGTAAGTCAGGGCTAAATTGAAGCGAGTAAAAAATAAAGACCATCTTACTTGCCTGGGGTTTAATCTTTTTGCGTCACGGAGGTAGGTGAGGTTTTTTTGATCCATTCGGATGAGAAAAGGTGTCTCGGTGCCCTCCAGCCAGTGCCGCCACTCTTCCAATGCCAACTTCACCGCCAGAAGTTCTCGGTTGCCGACATCATAGTTTTGTTCTGCTGGAGAGAGACGGCGGAAGAAAAATGCACAAGGGTGTACCTTGTTGTCTATGGGAGATCTCTGAGAAAGTACAGCTCCCACGCCTGTATCCGAGGCATCCACTTAAAGAATACAGGTAAATAGTTAGAGGGATCAGGATGACACAAAATGGGTGTAGAAGAAAAAAGGTTCTTGAGCTCACCAAATGCTGTCTCTGCCTCTTGGGTCCATTTGAAAGTCCGAAGGGTGGAGGTCAGCTGCGTAAGAGGAGCAGCAATCCTGCTGTAGTTCTTGATAAACCTCCTATAAAAATTAGCAAAACCCAAAAAACATTGAAGCTGCTTATGAGTCACAGGGGTCGGCCACTCCACCACTGCCTTGGTTTTCTCTGGATTAGTTCAATATTGTCCTCCCCCAAAAATAAATCCAAGAAAGGGTACAGACTTAGCATGAAATTCACACTTTTCGGCTTTGACGAACGGTTGGTTTTCGTATAGCCTTTGTAACACAGATCTGACATGGTGAATGCGTTCTTCTTCGTCTTGAGAATAAATCATTATGTCATCCAGGTACACAAATACGAACACATTTTAAAAGTCTCGTAATGACTTGTCTTTTTTAGCTACAAAGAAAAACCCGGCCCCTACCGGAGAGGTAGATGGGTGAATAATCCCTGAATTTAATGACTCAGAAATGTATTCCTTCATGGATTCTTGTTCGGGCCCTTACAGATTATAAAGACAACTAGAAGGAAGCGGCGCCCCTGGTAGTAACTCAATGGCACAATCATAAGGTCTGTGTGGAGGTAAATACAAGGCCCTTTGTTTACTGAACACTGGAGCTAAATCATGGTAAACAGAGGGAACCTTGGATAAATCTATGTCATTGGGAGTCTCAATGTGTGTGGACGTAGAAGGAACAGCAGTTCTGAGACAATTTTGAAAACAATGAGGACTCCATTGTTCAATTCTCTTTTCAGTCCAGTTTATTGTGGGATTGTGTTCTTTTAACCATGGGAACCCCATAATGAGCTGTGTGATGGAGGAATTAAAGACAAAGAATTCACTGTGTTCGTGATGGTTTCCGGAGATGATTAAATGTGTGGGTAGAGTATTCTCGTGTACGGAGGTAAACTCTTGACCTGTGAGCCCAGACATGGTTAAGGAGTAAGGGAGACTCAGAGTAGGAATAGACAGTAGTTTAACTAAATCTTGACTGATAAGATTCTGTTCTGCTCCAGAATCCACAAGTGCAGCAACAGATCGTCTTTGTTGGCCCACTATAATAGTAGTTTGGATTCTAGACGAAAAACAGAAGATGACGCATAATTTCCCACCAATAAATTTTGCTTTATTGGTGGGAGCGGTCGTTTCCCAGAAGTGGGCACAGAGAAATAAAATGTCCTTTTTTACCACAATATATGCAGGCCCCTTCATTAATTCTTCGCCTTCTTTCCTGGTGAAAGGTGGGCTCGACCCAGTTGCATTGGTTCAGGCTCTGGTTACGTCTTGTATTCTAATGCAAGTACAGGTGGTTGCCTGGGTGTTGGCGGATACCCGGAAGTGTAGGGACTCTGGGAGGTGTAGTTCTTGTTTGACTGGAACCCTGAAGTGGACGATTCTTGGGAATCGTAGTTCCTCTCCCATCTTCGTTCTTGTAGCTGACTGTCAATTCGTGCAGCGAGATGGATTAATTTGTCAAGAGTTTTGGGTTCCTCTTGGGCTGCCAACTGGTCTCAAATGTGGTCGGAAAGTGAATGTAAAAAGGTACTTCTTAGCGCGGTTTCGCCCCATCCAGTTTGTGCTGTGGTGATCCGGAACTCCAAGGCGGGAGCAGTCACTGAACGTCTTCCTTGTCTGAGGGTGAGTAATCGTTTCACTGCTTAGGCTCTTTGAAGGGGTTGGTCAAACACACAAGTGAAATCTTCAAAAAAGAGAGAGCAAATTAAACTACTGAGAGGATAAGTGGACATATAGGCTTGAGCCCAACGTAACGCGTCTCCTCTTAGCTGATTTATCATAAATGAAATCTTAGCAGCGTCCGTGGAATAAAGGAAAGGAAATCTTTCAAAGGCTAACTGGCATTGTAGAACAAAACCACCACAAAGTCCAGCTTCTCCACAAAAAAATCAGAGGGTTTTAGACTTTGCTCTGTTACCGTAGTCTGTGGGGGAGCAGGACTCGGTGAACTGAGCTCAGGTTGAGGAGTTGGAGCGGATGACAGGAGTTGTGCCATCCCTTGTTTGACAGAAACCGTCATATTTCCCAGTTCCTGTAAGTTAGACTGATTAGTTTCTTGAGACCTCATCATGTGTTCTAGGGCGGCTTCATTCTTTTCCGCTTTTTGAATTAAAGTCTGCAGTAAGTGTTGGCTCTGATCAACCTCAGGTCCTTTCTGTGGTACTTTGTTTAGGGATGGGGCAGATCCGATCCAGTATCGGTATCGGTATCCGATACCAGCATTATTTAAGTATCGGGTATCGGATCAAACCTGCCGATACTTTTCCGATCCACCTTCAAAGAGCATTTGTGTTCAATCACAATCTGTGACTGCCCTTTTTAACATTGTGTGAGATAAACCCAATGAAGACACTCTTAAGCCTTACAATAAGGGGGTTCCCTATTGTAATAATAATAATAATTAATTCAATTTATAACACACTTTTCATTGTACTTTTCATTCTATTGTAAGGCTTAAGAGTGTCTTCATTGGGTTTATCTCACACAATGTTAAAATGAATAGTTTGGGTGCAAAAGTTTCATTATACAGAGTCAAATACCTGAACAGTATCGGATCGGGAAAGTATCGGTATCGGTCGATACTGAGTTAATAAGTATCGGTATCGGATCGGAAGTGAGAAATGTGGATCGGTGCATCCCTTCTTTGTATGGCTGGGACATTTCTGTTATGATAACGGGTGTACGCAAACTGAAAGGACTGAATTGAACAGAGACCAAGACTCAAAATATATTTAACAGTGTTCATTTACAAGGTGGTGATATCAGGTTGACAACAGGTGACTAATCTGATTCTCCTGAAAGGCAGAGGATGTAGTCAGAGATATTGCTGGATGAGGTTGATGATACTGTATAATAATGATGATGGAAATCCTTACAGATAATGGTGGATGTTGTTGTCGGAGTGAGGTGTCCAATGTCCAAAACGTGACGAGTTGTGAGATCCAAAAACAGTTAGGCAAGTGGTGGTGGCACAGAACAGCTGGAGGAATGCAGGAGGATTAAGTTTCACAGAGATATCTTCAGCAGAGCAGCAGGACGGCAGGTGAACTAAGATCAGCAAAAACACGAGGTATTAGATATTTAATTCTGCACACAGAATTACTGGCTAGAAAATCTCTACTGTTGGTAGTCAATGTCCCAGCGTCTTCTGAATGGTCTCTGTGGCTTCTTAAGCCTCGGATATAGTCGCGCTTTGGTCCGCAAGCTGGAGCGCACGTGCTGCGCGCGCACTGTGCATGCGTTTATAGTGTGGCACGGCAGCGCATGGCAAAGTGCTGTTCTTTTACTGACCAGCAGGTGGCAGTACCCTCTAAAACCTGTGCATATGTTGCAAGAAAGGGTGTAGAAGAAGAAATCTACCGTAGAAGAAGAACTGTTTGAAATCACACAACAAAAACAAATGGCTTTCCGCTCGCTCGGGGAATTTAATACATTTGAATCACATAAAAAACATTCCTCCATGCGTCGCGACGCCGTTTCCACGACCACAGCGGCGCAGACAGCTGCAGGCTCTGGCGTGAAGGCTGTCGGTGAGGTCCCTACCCGACCTGTCAATCAATTTGCGCGCGCTAGGCTTGCGGAGCTTCAAAATCTGGGAGGTGCACGACCACGCGCAAAACCAACGCGCTGGCCAAAGCGCGGGGGCGGGGACTTCGCGATTGCGTCACTTTGGCCGCGCGCCCTATGCGGCGCGTCAACTATATCCCAGGCTTCATACTCCTCCTGCTTGTTGAGCTGATGATCTGAAGCTGCTGCTAATCAGTGTCCTGGAAGGAGGAAGAGAGCATGCAGGCAAAACTCCTACAAGCCGCTACTGCGAATCAGTGTTTGAAAAATTTCTGAAGCTCCAGTGACTCCTCCTCCTGACCAATCAGTGACCGACAGTGTTCTGATGTAACGTTTTGGTGCTGGCTCAGCTCGCTTGGTACCACCAGAGAAGCAGGGACCAAAAAAGGAGCCAATTCCACGAGAAAGTGCTAGTGGAA
Source organism: Garcialebias charrua (assembly GCA_038048925.1). Lineage (NCBI taxonomy): Eukaryota > Metazoa > Chordata > Actinopteri > Cyprinodontiformes > Rivulidae > Garcialebias > Garcialebias charrua. The sequence continues at coordinate 82,525 of JBBPBX010000922.1, read as the reverse complement.
AATGGTTCAAAAGCATACCGAACTGAGACAAACCGGGGTGAAGAGGAGCTGTGGAAAAGGCCCATAATACTACAGTATGTGGGACCAGGGTCTACTTGAGGTAGGAAAAGCTTGGAGAAGAACAGCTGGTAATTGATTACTACAAAGTATGTTTACTCCTGGCACAAGTGGAACAGGTCGCCACATTCTCTTTAATGTCCTTGTACATCTGGTTTCATCAAAAGTGACATCTGCAGAAGGAAAGCATATGGTTGAAACTAGGAAGGCAGGTCAGCTTGGATGTGTGGAAACAATCCATAACTTATTTCTGAGAGGAGTCAGGAACAATCTACAGTATTGGGACTCCAGTAACAGGGTCGGGATCTGTTTGTTGAGCTTCTTTAATTACCTTTATGATGTCCCAGGTGACCATACCAACCATGCATGCTGGAGGTTATTCTCAACTGCTTTAGAAATTTCGGAGGAAGAGGACTGGTGAGACAAAGCATCAGGTTTTACATTATGTGAGCCTGGGCGATAGGTTATTGAAAAGTTAAAACAAGCAAAAAATAGTGATCGCCGAGCTTGTCTAGCATTTAGCCTTTTATTCTGGTTCAACCAGATCTGTCCCATAAGGACTGTCTATGGGACAAATCTGGTTGGCAGGCAGTATACTGAGAAAGTCCACTGGATGGGGGATGAAACGTTTCTCACTTAAAGAAACTGGCCCAGATGACACGATTTAACCTTTTTGAAAAAAGGAAAACAAGGAAGGACACAGATGGAACATGAAATTCACATTTTTCTGCCTTGATAAACCACTTGTTTTCCATTAGTCTCTGGAGCATTGACCTCACGTGTATAGTGTGTTCTAAATGATTATTAGAATAGATCAGGATGTCATCTAAATAGACAATCACAAAAGCATTAAAGAAATCCCTCAGAACATCGTTCACCAAAGCTTGGAAGACAGCAGGGACATTAGTTGAACTGAATGGCATGGCCAAATACTCAAAGTGGCCCAAAGGTGTCTTAAAGACTGTCTTCCATTCATCCCCCTCCCTTATTCGTACAAGATGGTATGCATTACGCAGGTCCAGCTTGGTGAATATGGTAGCTGAATGTAACTGCTCAAACAAACAATTAATTAAGAGTAGGGGGTTCTTTATAGTGATTTGGTTAAGCCTCTGTAATCAACACAGAGTCTCAGGGTCTTGTCTTTTTTGTCCACAAAGAAAAATCCTGCTCCTGATGGAGAAATGGAAAGGTAGGTGATACTTGAAGCAAAATATTCTTCAATATATTTAATCATGGTCTCCTTCTCTGGGCCTGACAGATTATACAGTCTACTAGAAGGTCGGGGGAACACCAAGAAGATCAATAGAGCAGTCATAGGGCCGATGTGGTGGTAAGTAGAGGGCCTTCTATTTACCGAAGACTGGGAAAAGATCATGGTAACACGTAATAATATTAGATAGCTCAAGCTTTACAGATGTTACTGTGGTTCTAACACTAGAAGTTACTGCTGAGCTGAGACAATTCTTTAAACAATTGTTTCTTCATGAATCAACTCTATTTTCAGTCCAATTGATGGTAGGATTCGGGTACAGTCCTGTGAGTGTTGGTGGTCATGGTCTTTCCGGTGAGATCAGAAACAATCCCTGGGTAATTTAAGGTGGCAATAAGAATGTTAAGTTGTTCCACAAGGTCTGAGCTGATCCAATTTTGTTCAGCCCCTGAACCCACTAAAGAAGCTACAAGGAGATTAATGTCTCTGATTAATAAGGTTTTGGGTAAAACTCGTCTATTTCCAGAAGAAAACGTATAATTGCCCACCAATGTCTCCTGGTCTACTGGCGTACCATGTCTTTTCCCTATACCAAACAGTTTGCAATAAAATGACTGGGCTTACCGCAGTAGATGAAGACCCGGGCAGTAATCCTGTGTTACCTTTCTTCTGGCGTGAGCCATGTGTGTCAAATCTGTATTGGTTCTACCTCAGAGTCTGCCACCGCTGGCGAAGAGGGAATTGTTCGAGGGAGACTGGTTACCGGAAGTAAAAGTGAGTCAGATCTCAGGCATCATAGAACCTGTATTTCCTCTGTTGTTGTCACGTCCTCAGCTGACCATCAATTCAAATCACCAGGTTAATGAAATCATCCAGAGAATAAGGTTTATCATGTGTTGTCACTTGAGCCTTTAATTCCTCTGACAGAGAATTCACAAACACTCCTGGTGCCACCAGACAGAAACACTCTTTCGTCCTAGCACGCCCCCTCAGCTGTAACCCGGAAGTTAACCGAGTGGCCCACTAAGGATTGTTCACCCTGTCTGAGGACCATTAACCTCTTGGAAGTCTCTTAAGTGAAGAGGGTGGTCAAAAACCCACTGGAACTCCTGAAGAAAGGTATCAAAAGTCATGTTCTCAAAATCAAGGGAACTGAGATAAGCTTTAGCCCATTGTAGGACAATGCCCTTAAGTGAACTTATCACAAAAGTGATGCAGGCTGCTTCCAAGGCATAAGTGATAGGAGCACGGCGGTTGGCCAATCTGCATTGTAGAATAAAGCCGCCACAATTACCATGCTTACCATCAAAAAATTCAAAGGGGCGAATATCTGGTTTATGGATTATAGCAGGGTTAGCACTGGGTGTCACATCAGGGACTGGATGTGACTATCCCTCTGTTTGAGTCTGGGGTAAAAATGCAGTTAGTTTCTGATTTAACAACACACTACCTAAATCCTCCATATTGGATCTGGTGGTACATTGCTGAGTTAGGATTTGTTCTAATGTAGACTCCTGTTTTTCTATTCTTTTGTTCTGGAGGGTTATGGGCTGTTGAATCATCTCAGTTTCAGTCAGATTTTGGGCATCAGAGTTACTGGGCTGGAACATTCTCTCATTATAATAATAATAATAATTATTATTATTTGTACATATATCCAGGGGTCTGTCCAAAACACAAGAGACCAACGAGTAAAAGGTAAGTGACTTTATTTACAATGTGCAAATACACAAACTCAGGAAGCAGCTGCAGGAAGAGACACAGGATGAGTAAATTGGCAACAGGGATGTAATGTGTAGTGGACCTGACCCTGGTCTCTGAGACTGTACTGGACCACACTCTGGTCTCTGAACTGGTCGTGAAAACACCTTTTCACTGAATCTCTCAGTGAATCACCTTTTCTTTAAATCTTCAAGAAAGAAGACAGTGAACACTGATTTATTCCATTTAATTTGAATCTAGAACACAAATCAATCAGAAGAGACTTCTTTTTGATTTGTTATAATTCAAATATATCATCAGAATAACCTTCTGTCATTTGTATGATCATTTGTCATTATGCTGATGTTATTTCTACAATATGCTGGTATATTCTTCTGTATGTCTTAGACAAAGAACTCTGTCTAAAGTTCAATTATATGTCAGACTGTACTCTTTAGATTTGTTTAGAAATGAGAAAACTGCTAATCAGAAGCTGGCGTCTCAATTCTGTTTTTCTTAAAACAATCTGCTCCTCTGTTTTTCTAAACTTTCTCTCTGACGTTCACTTGACGTAAACTAATCTCCTCCCATTCCCTGATTGAACTGACCAATCGGGAAGGAGAAAGTCACTGACGTCAGATCCTCTTAAAAGTTCTACACTTCCTGGAACTTCCAGTCTGCTGGAGGAAGTGTAAGATGCACGGACTTTCTCTTTCTGCTGTTGGACGCAAGTCATGAGCAAAAGACTCGTCTATCAGCTAGGATTACAGCACGCTGCTGGACAATCCGAACAGAGCTTTCCAGCTCAGAACTTTGAATGAATTTCCTTTCTGGAATAATTTATCCTGAAACCAAACCAGGAACTGCCACGACTTCTGCCGACTAAAGCAAGTATCAACGAGACGCTGAAAGGGTAAACACGTCTGAAGTCCAGTTTGGACTTTGCCGGACCTATGACCCGTTTTACGTCCAAGGCTGCTTCCCAGCTCTTTACCAGAACCAAGACGGAACGTCTTTAAGGTAAAAGAACCACTTTTTTTTGGAGCGTACGATGATCTTGGCTGGATGCGTATGAAAGAGTGTCATTCTAGTTAGAAATGCAATATAAAACTCCTCACTTTTCTTACTCCTCCTAAACTTTCTCTTATCCATCCAACAGATTCCTGTTAATTGTTCAGTTCATGTATTTGTTTTGTTTGTCTTGTGTCACTCACACATGGACACACATGTTCCCTCAGTGACCAGATGAGAGAGGAGAGGGGGGAAAATGCTATTATATTTCTTTGTATTGTACTGTGGAAATGTCAGCACTTTTTGTCTGAACATGGAGTTCTACTTTTGTCTTTTTCAATGAATGTTCTGGAAAATTATAGTTTAAAGTATGACTATTCTTGCATCTAAGTTTAACTGAACTGTGCAATATAGAGGTGCAATTAAAAAATACTTTGTGTGTTCAGCTGCACGTTAAATGTAAATTTAACATACAATTGCAACATTGTTTAAAAAAAGACACAAAAGGACTTGAAATTCCAAGTTTCATACTTGGGACTTGACTTGGCTGTTGCCTGTCTTGATTGAGACTTGACTTGACTGTCTGTACGTGAGACTTGACTCGGGACTTGAGAATAAAGACTTGAGACTTACTTGAGACTTGACTCAGGACTTGAGAATAAAGACTTGAGACTTACTTGAGACTTGCAAAACACTGACTTGGTCTCACCTCTAGAGCACACCCATGTTTTTATTTTATTTCATTTTTTCATTCATTTTTTATTTAGGCAGGTTAATCCCTTGAGCCTCGAGTACTCATTTACAAGAGAGACCTGTATTTATTTAGTGGATTAAATAAAATGAAACTAAAAATAACATTGGGCCTCATGCAAGAACCGTTCGTACGCACAGATTTGTTCTTAAACTGTGCGTACGAGTGATTTAGGATCATTTGTGGCATTCAACAATGTTTTCGTATCCTAAGATTTTTTTCAGATACGAACAAAATTTACGTGTGGTCCAGAGCTGTCGTATATTTTACGAGCAGTCGGTCTGCTGTCATCCAGACGGATTTCCTTCACTAATAACTTCATATTTCGTTATTTAGAAAATATTCTGAGTTTAAAAAAAATTAAATGCAACGACACAAATTGGTTAAATTAAAATAAAGCGGCTTCAAACCCCCCCGTCGCGGCCCCACGCCGACCACCGTGCGCCCCCGCGCGTGGCGCCGCCCCCCGTGCCCCACGTCGACCACNAGTACTTATTTACAAGAGAGACCTGTATTTATTTAGTGGATTAAATAAAATGAAACTAAAAACAGTGGGCGGGCGGTGGTGGAATCCACCGGGAATTAAATAAAATGAAACTAAAAATAACATTGTCTTTAGTGAAATACTGTACTTCCACACTGTTGATGAATTTCTACCTGTTTGGGAAGACTTTGCCTGCTCCTTGCCTTCCATCTGTTTGGAAGAATATGTTTTGTAGCCAGCTGCCCAGCTGATCACGTGACATGTGACACACCGACTGACTGCAACTTCTTCTTCTTCTTCTTTCGGCTTTTCTCTTTTCAGGGGTCGCCACAGCGAGTCATCCTCCTCCACTTCACTCTGTCCTCTGCATCCTCTGTCCTCACTCCAACTACCTCCATGTCCTCTCTAACTGCATCCATATATCTCCTCTTTGGCCTTCCTCTTTGTCTTTTTCCTGGCAGCTGCATTTCTAACATCCTTCTACCAATATACCCACTGTCCCTCCTCTGGACATGTCCAAACCATCTCAGTCTGGCCTCCCTAACTTTATCTCCCAGTTGTTCAACATGTGCTGTACCTCTGATGATCTCATTCCTGATCTTATCCATCCTTGTCACTCCTAAGGAGAACCTCAGCATCTTCATTTCTGCACTTCCAGTTCTTTCTCCTGTCTTTTTGTCAATGACACTGTCTCCAGACCATACAACATAGCTGGTCTCACCACTGTCTTGTAAACTTTTCCTTTGACCTTTGCTGACACCTTTTTGTCACAAATCACTCCTGAAACTTTTCTCCATCCACTCCATCCTGCCTGGACTCTCTTTTTCACCTCTTTACCACATTCCCCATTTTCCTGGACAGTGGACCCCAAGTACTTGAAGTCCTGCACCTTTGTGACCTCTGCTCCTTGTAGCCTCACTGTTCCACTGGCCTCCCTCTCATTCACACACATGTACTCTGTCTTACTACGGCTGACTTTCATTCCTCTTCTTTCAAGTGCATACCTCCACCTCTCCAAGTTCTCTTCCACCTGTTCCCTGTTCTCACCACAGATCACAATGTCATCTGCAAACATCATAGTCCATGGGGATTCCTGCCTGACCTCATCTGTTAGTCGGTCCATCACCAGAGCAAACAAGAAGGGGCTCAGAGCCGATCCTTGATGCAATCCCACCTCCACCTTGAAGCTATCTGTCACTCCTACAGCACATCTCACCACTGTCCTGCTGTCCTCATACATGTCCTGTACCAGTCTAACATACTTTTCTGCCACTCCAGATTTCCTCATGCAATACCACACCTCCTCCCCGGCACCCTGTCATATGCTTTTTCTAAATCCCCAAACACACAATGGGATTCTTTCTGACCCTCTCTGTACTGGGGCCGCACTGTACTGCACTGTCTGTACTGAGTCTCTCTGAGACTCTACTTCCTCAGACGGCTGAGACGAGCCGGCCTGAGCAGCCCAGTTCTCACCTCGTTCTACAGGTGTGCAGTGGAGAGCATCCTGTGCTCCAGCATCAACGTGTGGCATGGAGGCTGCACAGTTGAAGAAAGAAAAGCTCTGCAGAGAGTGGTGAAGGCTGCACAGAAGTCTGTTGGAGTCAGTCTCCCCACCATCACAGACATTTACACCTCTAGATGCAGGAAAAGAGCCACCTGTATCATGAAAGACCTCACTCATCCAGCACACTCACTCTTTGCCCCACTCCCCTCAGGACGGAGGTTGAGGAGCATCAAGTGTAGAACCACTAGACTGAGGAACAGCTTCTACCCTGAGGCTGTTAGACTCATGAATAAATAAAAATAAAATTAAAATAAACACTGCAAAATATCACATCATGGTGATGCTGATATGTTTTCTTGTTGCTGTGTTCATCTGTGACCATCTGTGACCATCTGCTCATACAAACTCATGTTCGTGCTGCTGTTTATTCCCACTATATTAGGCTTAGTGTATTACTAGTTGATGTTTTTCTTAGTTAGTTCTCGATGTTATTACTGTTTTTCTCTTTCATTTGTTGTTGGATGTAACTGGGACCTCGTGTACATAATCTCGTTTTCATCTCATGTACCACATGCGGTGCAAATGACAATAAAGACTCTCTGACTCTGACTCTGACTACTTCTCTATCAACATCCTCAAAGCAAAGATGGCATCTGTGGTGCTCTTTCTTGGCATGAAACCATACTGCTGCTCACAGATAGTCACCTCTTGTCTAAGTCTTCCTTCCACAACTCTCTCCCAGATCTTCATCGTGTGGCTCATCAACTTAATTCCCCTGTAGTTGCTACAACTCTGTACATCACCCTTGTTCTTAAAAATGGGCACCAGCACACTTCTTCTCCATTCTTCAGGCATTTTCTCACCCTCAAATATTCCATTAAATATTTGAGTCAAAAACCTCACTGCCATCTCTCCAAGACATTTCCAAACCTCCACTGGTATGTCATCAGGTCCTACTGCCTTCCCCTTCTTCATTCTTTTCAGAGCTTTCCGGACTTCACCCTCACTAATCTTTCCCACTTCCTGGTCCACAGTTTCTATGACCTCCACTCTTCTTTCTCTTTCATTCTCTTCATTCATTAGCTCCTCAAAGTAATCCTTCCATCTTCCCATCACACTCTCCTCACTTGTTAGAACATTCCCATTCCCATCTTTAATAAGCCTAACCTGTTGCACATCCTTTCCAGCCTGATCCCTCTGTCTTGCCAATCGGTACAAGTCCTTCTCGCCCTCTTTAGTGTCCAGTCTCCCATACAACTCATTGTACGCCCTCTGCTTTGCCTTAGCTACTTCCCTCTTTGCTCTATGTCCCATCTCCTTATATTCCTGTCTCCTCTCTTCAGTCCTCTCACTGTCATATTTCTTCTTGGCTAATCTCTTTCTTTGAATGTCCTGCACTTCACTATTCCACCACCAGGTTTCCTTATCATCCATTCTCTGTCCAGATGACACACCAAGTACCTTCCTACCTGTCTCTCTAATTACTGTTGCTGTAGTAGCCCAGTCACTTGGAAGCTCTTTCTTACCACCCAGAGCCTTTAACAGCTTGTCTCTGAATTTCTCACAACATTCTTTCTTCTTTAGCTTCCACCATTTTGTCTTCTTCTCTGATTTTACTCTTTTTCTCTTCTTCACAACAACAGTCATTCTACACACAACCATCCGATGCTGTCTGGCCACGCTCTCCCCTGCCACAACCTTAAGGCCCCAGTATAGCTCTGCGTTGGGCCGAAAGCCGCTCCACACCGTGCGAACGCCACGGCACAAGCCTTTGAGCGCGGGCGTGAACATGCCAAGCTCAAAAGGCCCCAGTATAGCTCTGCACAAGCCATTCGAACGTGGGCGTGAACGTGTCAAGCTAAAAAATTTTATGACCGCTTACGCGCGCGTTGTCTCACAATAAACTGCCCGGCGCCGGACTGTTTTGTATGAGATACAAATGTATTAAATTCCCCTTCTTCTTCCCTGATCTGGACTTTTCTTTTGTTTTTTTTGCCAAAAGTCAAGTGATCGCTTCCTCCTTGATGAGAAATGAATGAATTTGTCACGAGCGAACTACACTCATGTTCAACGTGGCTGCAGGAGGCTCTAAATATTTCCTGGTGTTCTGGTGTGCTTGACCAGCGCTCCCTGTTTTTGTTTTATTTTTTAAAACTTTTTATTAACATATAAACACAGAAAACCGCTGCGTAGCCCGTGCCTTTTTTTCCCCACCCGACCTGTCAATCAATTCAGTAGGCGTGTCAGCAAATGACCAATCAGCGACCTCAATTTGTCCCGTAGGTAAACGCTCTGACCTGCTGCTGCTCAAATGACGTCAAGACTTTGGAGCGAAAATGCTGGAGCCTCACGCTGAGCTATACTGTGAACTGCCTGCGCGTAGCACGCGCGTCGAACGGCGTTCGGCCCAATGCAGAGCTATACTGCGGGCTCTCCAGTCTTCAATCTCCCTCAGGTTTCCTCTTCTACACAGAATGTAGTCGACCTGTGTACTCCTTCCTCCACTCTTAAGCCTAGGATATAGTTGACGCGTCGCATAGGGCGCGCGGCCAAAGTGACGCAATCGCGAAGTCCCCGCCCCCGCGCTTTGGCCAGCGCGTTGGTTTCGCGCGTGGTCGTGCACCTCCCAGATTTTGAAGCTCCGCAAGCCTAGCGCGCGCGCCAAATTGATTGACAGGTGGGTGTGGACCTCACCGACAGCCTTCACGCCAGATTCTGCAGCTGTCTGCGCCGCTGTGGTCGTGGAA
>JBBPBX010000922.1:40560-68644 GCA_038048925.1 Garcialebias charrua | reverse complement strand
CTTTCCAGGATCTTTCATTCTGTGCTGACAAGACAAGAAAAACAAAAAAATCCTCCCTCTGTTCTTCGCCACAGTGTAACTCCTGCCAACATCAAAAACGTTGTTTTTTACGTTCTCTGTCCAGGAAAACACTCATGTCAAAAACTACAGACATTCACTGTTCGAACCCCTCAGAGACGGGGACATCAGTGTGTCTCTTGTTAACATGGAGACAGCCTGATACAGGTCAGTCACCTGACTCAGGTTTCTCTGGGTTGATTTATTTACATCGAATGCAGACCCTCATTTCAGAATTTGCAGAAAAAAATTGGAAATCTAAACTCGTTCAAACTGCTCTATTTGGTCTAGTTCAGAACAACTTTTGTTGTTTGATGATATAATTTACAGATCCAGAGCATTCTGTAGAACTTTAAAGATCAGAGATAAAGTTTATGACAGAAGGTAAATTAGTGATTGTTGACTTGGAGCTTCGTCAGCGGGAGCTAGACACTTCTCTGACTCTTCATCTCTAACTCAATATTCAGGATTTAAACCGATTTCCTGAGCTTTCTTTGTTCCTCCAATCTGTTCTTAGCCTTGATGTGTTAATCCTGACACACTTTCCTCTTAACACACACACACATACACCCACCCACACACACAGTTTCAGTGTCAGTTTCTCGTTAGAACGATTGATTAGTTTAGACATTTGAAATAAAGACAATTATAGAAGACACTAAATTTCATCCATCCATTATCTTTTACCCACTTCTTCCTTTTGGGGTCATGGGGGTCACTGGTGCCCATGTCCAGCCATCACTGTGCGAGAGGCGGGGACACCCTAGACCAGGGGTCTGCAACCTGCGGCTCTGGAGCCGCATGAGGCTCTTTGGTCCCTCTGCAAAGGCTCTTTCAAGCTTTTACCAAAACTATAATAAAACTGAATTTTATTAATTGTTATAACAACAACTAAAAGTCATAGTTTTAGCAGTTTTCCTGTAATTTATTTAGCAAATATATGAATACAAGAAACATTACAAGGAGTAAAATATACTTTCACTGTATGCTTTATTTCTTTAAAGTACTTAATTTTTCCACAATAAAAAAAAAATCACATAGGCCTGCGTAGTTTTTTGTTTTAGTTTTTAGAATTTTGGCAAAAATTATATATTTTTTTCTTTCTTTACAAGAATCACATCTTTTATTTTGTCTTAAAATGTAAAAATATCACTAAATGTTAAAAAAAATCATTAGATATTTTTAGTTTTATATTGTCATACGATAATGTTATACTGGCCAGAAAAGTGCCCTCCAACAAACCTAAAGTGGTCTGTGGGCCACCAGTTGAGAATCCCAGTTGCAGCAGGTATTGTGGCTCTGGACACGTTTAATATGGTGAACAAAAGGGCAGAAATGGCTCTTTTGATCGTAAAGGTTGCAGACCCCTGCCCTAGACAGATCTCCAGTCCATCACAGGAGGCACTAAATTATTTATAAAACAAGACAAATGTTCTTATAATCTAAAAATGATAAAGTTGTTCAAACAATTTTAATAAAATACTGTAGGTCTGAAAAAGGAGACTATTTATTTATTTACTAACCTTTACTTAACCAGGCAAATCCCATTGAGATCACTTATCTCTTTGCAGGGGAGGCCTGGGCCTGAAGGCAGCCTAACATCATGTTTTTGGTCTGTGGGAGGAAACTGGAGTACATGGAGAAAACCCACTCAAGCATGAGAAGAACATGCAAACTCCACACAGAAAGACCCCAGGTCCAACCGGGGATTGAACCCGGGACCTTCTAACGATGATTCTAATGATTATCTGTCATTCACATCAATTTAAATGTAAATTAATGGAGTCAGGCAGCATGGTGGCACATTTGGTAGAGCTGCCACCTCCCAGCAAGAATGTCGCCAGTTCAAAGCCCATCAGGGACCTTTCTGGGTGGAGTTTGCATGTTCTCTCCGTGCTGCGTGGGTTTCTTCTGGGTACTCCAGTTTCCTCCCACAGACCAAAAACATGCATGTTAGACTGATTGGTGACTCTAAATTGTCTCTAGGTGTGAGTGAGAGAGCGAATGGTTGTTTGTCTCTATGTGTCCCTGTGATGGACTGGAGACATGTCCAGGGTGTACCCTGCCCCTCGTACAATGATTGCTGGACATGGGCACTGGCGACCCCCGTGACCCAAAAAGGAAGAAGCAGGTAAAAGATAATGGATGGATGGATATGAGCTCCAGCGTGAGTTAGAAATCTGTCCACCAAAAACTGTTCACTGGGGAAATAACTAGATGTTAATTTCCTATGCTCACTAAACCCATTGTGTGGCTTAAACTTTGTTCAGTTGTGGCCTAACTCTCTGTGGATTCTTGGTTCTGACTAATGTTCTTGTGGACTCATCACAGTCGCTATGTGAGACCTCCATGCATTATGATGAGCTTTCATTGCTCAATGTCAGCAGCTTCTTTCTCCTCCTTTGGCCACATTCTTACCAGCTGGGTACCTGATGGCCAAGCCCAAAAGACAGATAGGATGTCACCCCCATGTGCCCCCCCCCCCACACACCTACAAGGAGAACCATCAAGATCAGGTATGATGCAAGTCATGCTGCAGGTGAAGGAGGATCTTGGTCGTATTGAGTCCTGGTAGCATAATAGGGATCTACACATTGCTTCACTAATGAGGTGGAGCGTGTGTGGGGGGTTCAGTGATCAAGGTCAAGGTTTCTTTATTGTCATTCACATGTGGTACATGTGACGGAATGAAATTCTGTACACAGGGTCCCAGTTACATCCAACAAAAGTATGAATTGTAAAGGAAAAACAGTAATAATGTCTAAGATGTGAACTAACAAATACAATAAACCAAGAATATGCTAAGCACTAGTAGTACAAAAACAATACACTGTCAATACCAACTATATATAGTTGGGCTCACCTCTATGCACCTCCATCACTGAGACATGGATGGAGTTTTCCCCTGTGAACAACAGGGTTGCCTCGCGATAGCTGCAAGAGGGAACATTTTGACTGTGATTATGCACCAAACGGCAGCTCAGATTACCCAGCCTTCCTGGAGTCTCTGGATTGTGTTCTGGAAGACATGCCGTCTGGGAAAAAAATCATCAGTTGGAAAACTATTTGGACAATAAGTTTCAAAATGTAAATCTCAAAAACACAGAATTAAAGTTAAGACTAACTTTCGGTGTTCCACAAGGTTCAATATTTGGACCAGATTTGTTTCTAATGTCAAAAAAATATTTGTTCTGTAGCTAAATTAAAAACTTTAATGTTTGCAGAACTTCTTTACACTGGGAGTTTATATGAAGGAACTGGTGAAATCAGTAGAAACTAAAGTAAAATAAAGTGCTATACATTGTCATCATCGTATGTTACCATACAATAACGAAATTAGTTATCTGCATTTAACCCATCACATCTGAGATACATACAGGTGGAGCAGCTATGCAGCTATGTTTGCACATGGGGAGCAATTAGGGATTGGGTGTCTTGCTCAAGAGCACCATGATGTGTGGGTATGGTGAGGAGTTGAACCTGCGACTTTCTGGTCTCAAGTCAGCTGTCCTATTCTACACCACAGCGGCCCCTGACAGGGTTCAGTGTTAACCATAACCCTGAACAGGTTTTGGTTCAAAACTATTTGAAGTTTTCTCTTAATGAAAATAAAACTAAATTATTGATGTCTGTGGTTGGAACAGTTTGGATACAACTTAACGTAAATGGAACTAAAGTCGAAATAATCCAAGAAACTTGAAACCCTAATCTTTGTTAAAAAAAAAAAGAGATAGTTTCTGATTATTATTACAGGATGTGAAATGTTAGCAAAAAAAATCCAACATCTTGGAATGTCGTGAATGTTAGATGGAAGTGGAAATCTATTTACAATAAATCTGGACCCATCAGAATAAAACCCAATGATGGATACGTTTGGCAGTAAAATCAGATAAAGACATTTTTACTTCACGTAACACATCTCTGACCTTGGAGGAGTCTCCAAAACTAGATCGAATTAATGCATGTCAATCCCTGCAGGCAAGACACTTGTCCTCATGTCTCACTCTACTTTTACCATCCAGTCCATCTTTGTCTCTCCGTGGCCACTCTTATTGAACAATGGAGTGGGCAGTGATTGACCATAACGGTGCTGTAATTTAAACATTAGAAGACTGAACCATCGGTCGCAGAGAGAAGCTGCAGTACTGGAGGGGACAAAGTCGACCAGAGAAATGTGATTTCCTGTGACAACGCAGTCTGAATGATTTTAGCTGAAACCATCTGAAAAGTTCATGTGAGTTGAATTTGAACAGCTGACATTTGCTGAAAGCAGGAAAACAAAAGCTGAAAGCAGCAGGAAAAACAGCTGAAATTAGCAGAATAAGTTGTAATTGGCAGGAAGAGACTGAATAAATTACAGAATGGCCTGAAACTAGGAAAAAGAAAGTGAAATTAATACAAAGTAAATTACCTGTAAAAGCAAAAAAAGAGCTGGAATGAGCAGAAAGAGACTGAAAGAAGCAAAAAAAGGTTGAATGTATTAGAAAGAAGCGCAAAAAGTCGGGAGTCGGGAGTCGGGAGTAACACATCTAGCACCATCACATTGAACACAGGGGCCCCACAAGGATGTGTGCTGAGCCCCCTTCTATTCACCCTGCTAACACACGACTGCACACCATCATACAGCTCCAACCACTTCATCAAGTTTGCGGACGACACAACAGTGGTGGGTCTCATCAGCAACAACGATGAGACGGACTACAGGAACGAGGTGAGCCGCCTGGCCTTGTGGTGCGGACACAACAATCTCACTCTCAACGTGGAGAAGACAAAGGAGATTGTTGTGGACTTCAGGAAGAGGGATGCCCAGCATGCCCCTCTGACCATCAACAGCACCGCAGTGGAGAGAGTAGACAGCACCAAGTTCCTGGGAGTGCACGTCTCGAAGGACCTGTCCTGGAGCAGGAACACTGCAGCACTGGCAAAGAAGGCTCACCAGCGTCTCTACTTTCTCCGCAAGCTGAAAAGGGCTGGAGCTTCAACCCCCATCATGAGCACCTTCTACAGAGGTGCCATAGAAAGTGTCCTGACCAGCTGCATCACTGTGTGGTTTGGTGCATGTACTGCATCCTGCCGCAAGAGCCTCCAGCGCATTGTGAGAGCAGCTGAGAAGATAGTCGGCACCTCCTTCCCCTCACTGCAGGACTTACACAGCAAACGCCTCACTCGGAAAGCCCACTGCATGGCAGGTGATCCCACACACCCACTACACAGCTGCTTCAGACTGCTGCCATCAGGAAGGAGACTGAGGAGTCTCCAGGCTCGAACCAGCAGACTGAGAGACAGCTCTGTTCATCAGGCAGTCAGGATGCTAAACACTCTGCCTGCTCTGCCCCCCCTCCCATTTGAACTGCCTTAACACTAAAACTTTCTCACACATTACCACACAACACAATGGGCCTCATGCACAAACCGTTCGTACGCACAGATATGTGCTTATCCTGTGCGTACGAGCGATTAAGGATCATTTGTGGCATCCAACAATGTTTTCGTATCCTAAGATTTTTTTCAGATACGAACAAAATGTACGTGTGGTCTGGACCTGTCGTATATTTTACGAGCAGTCGGTCCGCCGTTATCCAGATGGATTTCCATCACTAATCACTTATATTTCGTTATTTAGAAAATATTCTGAGTTTAAAAAGAATTAAATGCAACGACACAAATTTGTTAAATTAAAAGAAAGCGGCTTCAAACCCCCCCCCCGCGCCCCACTCGACCACCGTGCGCCCCCGCGCGTGGTGTGGCACACGCCCCCCCACCCCGTGCCAACAGTGGGCACGGGGTCCCCCCGCGCCAGTGTCGGCATGCCCCCCCCCACGCCGCGCGACTGTCGAGCAGACACACACACACGCACACACACACACAGCACCGCAGAGAGAGGGGAGAACAAAGCGAAACCAGCTTATTCATTCGTTTCATGTCATTTTTTATTTAAGCTGCCTGTTGACTGCGGGCGCACTGTCATCTGTGTTCTGAGTGTGGATCATCGCGCGTCTTGCAGTAAAAGTCTGCTCCATCTCGCAGACTGTCCACCTGTCGTGCTGCGGCGAGACGTTTGTTTGAAGCCATTTTCAGATCAAACCATTTATTCTTGATTTCTGATACTGTACGACCCACGGGAGACACAACATATGCACTACAATATTAATATGAGGTTAACTGTAGTTTCGAGACATTTTAAAATGCCTCTGTTCAAAAACACATCCGACACTTGCGGGGGGTGGGGGGGTAGCGGTGCGCTACAGCTCTTCTGAATAAGTGAAACTATAATGTAACACAGTACACTGAAATTAGAGATATTTGACCATCCGACACTTGCGGGGGGGGGGCAGCGGTGCGCCACAGCTCTTCTGAATAAGTGAAACTACACAGTTGTTTACAAACTTTACACTAACATTAAAGATATTTGACCATCCGACACCTGCAGGGGGGGGGGGTAGCCACAGCGCGACTGAGAGCAGATCTCCGAACGCGTGGAGTTCCTCATTTTACTTCATGAGTTTGAATGAATGGACACTTCCTGCTGTCAGAAGGCAGGAAGCGTGGCCTTATATGGTGTTTTGAGGGGTGGAAATTATGTAAATTACCTTCACGCGAGCACGCGCAGGTGAGTAGAACAGGTGGAATTCATCACCTTTAAGCAGCCCGTTTACACGCTTTTCTTGAGGATAGAAGACTTTGTTGGATCTGACGTGGCATGTTCGTACGAACGCTTCGTACGAACAAAAGTAGGAGAAATTTAGGATAAGAATAAGAACATTTTCGTGCATGAGGGCCAAAGATTTTAACACTGGACTCTGTGTCATCAAACGGGTTATTCACTAAACTCTCGGTCATGTGCTCATACAGTTTGCACTACTTCTCATACTTGCACTAATGTTTGTATTACATCACTGCCTATAATCATAATACTGTTTACATTCTCTGTTTACATTTATTAATACTGTTTACTTTTTTTACTACTGCTTACATGTAATTACTACTGTTTACATTTACACTACTCTAATATCTACACCACTGCTGATACATATACAGTGTGCTCTGAACGGTCTTACTTAGGGATGCCCAATGTGCCTTACTGCATATGCCACTTTTTGCCTCTATAACAACATCAACTACTACCTCATACATATACTGTGTACATTAACTCATACGCTGCTTTGCCACTTTGCAAATGTCAATGCTAGAAACCTTTAGTTTATTTTAGTTATACTTTTTATACTCTTTTTTTATACTAGTATGCAAAAACTCAGGACAGTATTATGTTCATTAAATGTTTAATGTTTTAGTTTTAGAGTTGGTGTAAATTTTCATACTCTTATACCACTATGCAAAAAAACTCAGGACAGTGTTAGTTTTACTATTTTATGCTTATGTCTATTATTATATGTTTCAGTGTTTCAATGTTTAGATGTTTACTGTTGCACCGAGGGACTGAGAGAAACGCAATTTCGGTCCTGTGTATGTCCTGTACAGTACATATTGCAGATCTGACAATAAAGTTGACTTTGACTTTGACTTTGAAAAAGCTGAAAATGGTAGCAAAAAGTAAAAAAAAAAATTTAAAAGCAGAAAAAAGGCTAAAGGCAGCGGACAAATTCCTAAAGAGTAGCCGAAAATGCAGATAAAATCTGAAATGAGCAGAAAGAAGCTAAAAAATAAAATAAAAAGCTAAAACAGAACAACAGCTGGAATGAACAGTAAAAGACTGTCTTATTCTTCTTTCTTCTTTTTCTTCCTTCATCTTCTTCCAGCTTTTCTCTCTTCAGGGGTCGCCACAGTGAGTCATCATCCTCCATCTCACTCTGTCCTCTGCATCCTCTGTCCTCACTCCAACTACCTCCATGTCTTCTCTAATTGCATCCATATATCTCCTCTTTGTCTTTTTCCTGGCAGCTGCATTTCTAACATCCTTCTACCAATATACCCACTGTCTCTACTCTGGACATGTCCAAACCATCTCAGTCTGGCCTCTCTAACTTTATTTCCCAGTTGTTCAACCTGTGCTGCCCCTCTGATGACCTCATTAATAATGATCAAGAATGAGATTGAGTGAGAAACATTCAGACTGTTAGCGTGAGTGCTACTCAGATCCACTCAGTTATGGCAGAACCCATTCAGAACCTGTTTACTACAATGATCAGGGTCAGAACCTGTCTGTAAACCTGAAACAATCAGGATGTTAACTTGAACTCAGGAGGAGGTTTAACTTCCTGTGTCCTGACCCCGCCCCCTTAGCTGACAAGAAGTAGCCGAGTTATTGAATGAAGAGAAGAAGAGTCCGGTTTGTGTTGCGATCGAGCGCAGCATGCGTCCTGACGCTTGCTGCTCGGCCCGTTTAAGAACCGGGTCAGACACACTCCGTCTCTGAACAGCATTAACCCTTTAATCATTAGCCATTAGAGCTTTCTCTGGCGTGGTCCCACACTTTAAAGATTATAAATGCAAATGAGGGTGGGGTCTGTAAGAGTAGATGGTCCAGACCTCCAGACACTAATTTAAAAAGTTTAATCCAACCCAGAGCTGTTTACTTCTCTGAATTAGGTTAATCTATTTGCATAAATGTGCATTTATGAATAATTAGTGGGCCACGGGTGGTGGTAGGGGGAGCGGGGTGGGGGTCAGGGCGCGTGGCCAGACTATTGTTCCGGCTGCTGGTGGTGAGCATCGGATCAGAACCAACAATGGACAACAGGTTAGGAGGGCGTCTGCCGACTGAATTACTGCTATCATTTACAGCCGGGCCGGGCCAGGCTTCAGCACAGCTGCCGCTTTAATTAGGCTCGTTAGGATCCAATCAGACGGAGCAGGTCATACTGAGTCCTCTGCTTCACTCCAGAACAAATCAAACAACTGAACAGAACCCAACAGAACCCTCAGGTGGTTTGATTTTCCTTAGAAAAAGAAAACTCTTTCTGGAATACAGCTGACTCAAACAGGAAGTAAACAAACAAACAAACAAACTTTTTTTTACTTTTTTTCATTTACCCTTTATTTATACAGGTAGTCTCATTGAGCCACGAGAACTCATTTTCAAAAGAGATCTGTTTAGGGAGCAGATGGTGGGGGTTAAGGGCCTTGCTCAGGGGCCCAGAGTGGGGAGAATGAGGGTGGAGGCAGGTGTGGGTGTTTCACCTTTTTCCACCCACATTTTTAAAAATGTTGTCAGTACCGGGGTTTGAACTGAATATCTTCCGATCACAGGCCCACCGTCTCTAACCTCTGCGCCATCACTCCCCCAAACAAACATATTTTATACACAATGTCTTTCTGAGTTGGTTCTGCTGTAGTGGAGAACCATAACTTGTTAGAACCGAGCTATTAGACTGGATATGCATTAAGTGCTAGCTAGTACACAACGCTTTATGGCAGCACAGTAAACTGTCTTCATGGTGCATTCAGTTACGTGTAACTTCAATAATTCATACTGAGAGTTAAAATTAACCCACAGAACTTACTGGTTCTGTAAAATTCCACCATGTAATGAAACCAAAACACAACTTTAATTTTGAAAAAGATCAATATTACAATTGTCAAAGGAATGTGTATTATTGCACTCGCCATGCTCCATGATTTTCACTGCCCTGTACTGTGCTTGTGAATGATATTCAAACTTTCCATGTAATAATCAGTCTTCATGTGACCAGTCAGTCAAGGAACAGCAAGAGATATTTTTAATTTTCCTCAAGCTCTGATTGATATACCATACCATTTTATTTATAGAGCACTTCAAACAGCGAAATGGTCAACCAAAGTGCTGTACAAACAGAAAAACGGCAACACATAAAGCAACATACAAAATGAAGTTAAATCAGAATATAGACATAAAAATGTTGCAGACAATAAATATAACGACTAACCTGTGTGAAGCAAACAGGTTCAAAACACAGTTCATCTGGTGTTGAAAGCAACAGAATAGTAATACGTTTTTAAATGTGATTTGAAAACTGAGAGGGAGGGGGCCTGCATGACAAGCAGAGGTAACTCATTCCAAAGTCTTGGGCCTGCTACAGAGAAGGCCCTGTCACCTCTGCACTTAAGATAAGTTCCTGGAACTGTGAGGAGCAACTGGTCAGAGAATGTGGTGGGACATACGGGGGTGGGGGTGGGGGGGAGACTGTTCAGTGATTTTTGGACATACAGGAGAATTTTGAACTGGATTCGAAGATGAACCGGTAGCCTCAGGATTTAACAGGATTTAACGATCATGTTTACATGACTGTTGAGTTTCATGGAAGGATCCATTATCACTCCCAGATTTGTGACTCTTTGTTTTTCTGACAGGGCTAGAGCAGAAAGGTCGATGCAGTGGTTCATGATTGTGTCGTTGGGAGGGAACAACATAGCTTCAGACTTCTTTTCATTGAAACTTAAGAAATTTAAAGCCATCCAGTCCCTGATGTCAGCCAGGCAGTCGAGCAGAGGTTGAATACTGTAGTGTCTTAGGGGGAAATAAATTTGACAGTCATCGGTGTAGAAATGAAAGGGTATGTTTGGTTTCCGGAAAATGGCACCAAGTGGCAGCAGGTATAAAGAGAATAGGAGGGGACCCAGGATGGACCCCTGCGGAACTTCCCATTTAAGCGCTGCCACTGCAGAACTAAAATCTTTGCTGGAAACACAAAAGGATCTGTCAGAGGTAGGATCTGAACCAATTGAGGGCTGACCCTGTGATGCCCACCCACTGCTCCAACCTAGCAATCGGGATCTCATGGTCAATGATGTCGAAAGCGGATGTAAGGTCCAATAGGATAAGCATTTTAGCTGGGCAGCTGAGCTGGCTACAAAACATATTCTTCCAAACAGATGGAAGGCAAGGAGCAGGCAAAGTCTTCCCAAACAGGTAGAAATTCATCAACAGTGTGGAAGTATTTCACTAAAGACAATGTTATTTTTACTTTAATTTTATTTAATTCACGGTGGAATCCACCACCGCCCGCCCACTGTTTTTAGTTTCATCTGCCTGGGTTTTCTATCACCTGTATCTGTGGATAAGAATGTGTCATTAAAAACCTTCAGTAGGGCAGTTTCAGTGCTATGGAGAGGTTTAAAGCCAGATTGGAATAACTCAAGGATAGCGTGATCCTCCAGGAAGCACTTCAACTGGGACTCAACTATTTTTTCCCCAGAAGTTTAGAAACAAATGGGAGTCTGGAGACAGGCCTGAAGTTGGATACGACTGAGGGGTCAATGTTTTTTTTTTCAGGAGAGGTTGAACAGCAGCATGTTTTAATGTTTTTGGCACCACACCAGTGGATAAACTGCTATTCACAATAGCAAGAATGGAAGGACCTAGAGCAGGAAAAACCTCCTTTAGTAGCCGAGGGGGGACCACATCAAAGGGGGAACAAAAGGTTTCAAGCTGCACATGCCTGCTCTAGAGAAGACAGAGAGATTGGTTCAAAATGGTCAAATACAGCAACAGATTGAGGTGGGATGGATGGATGGATCATGGATTGGATGGGAAATGAGTGCCCAGGTGGTTGCATTTTTTTCTTTTAAAAAATTTAGAAAGTTATCGCACAGCTCAGTTGAGGCTTTTAGAGGTGATGGTTCAGTGAGGTGGAGAACAGAGTTTAATGAAAATTATCAACCTCATTTTCATTTATCGACTTTATCGTTTCTTCATGTCTCTCTCTGTCTACTGAAGACACTGGATGACAAAAGGCTCAACTCCAGTGTTCTTCTCTGACCCCTTCCTTTCTCTTTTTTCTCTTTTCTCTAAAATCCGTTTTAATCAAAAATCACGTTTTTGGTTAGTTAAAAACAGCTACGCTGAGAAGCTAAGCTACGAGCGAATCCAACAGGCCGACCTCGGGAAAAAACCTCCGTCTAATCGAAACTCCAAAATTTACAGTTGAAACTTGTGCCTTTGTGTAAAATGTTGTTTTTCTCTGCAAAAAGAAGCTGAAAACTTGTTTACTGATATATTTATTCATTCATTTATTCATTCATTAAAAAAGAAAAAAAATCATCAAAAAGAAAAAAAACATTGAATAAAAAGGATGCAGAAAGAAAAAAATTCTTATAATATCTGACCCTTTTTAAAAATATATATAAAATAACTATACAAACAATCAACAACTCAGGCTTGAACAACCCCCAAAGAGAAAACAAAAACATTAGGCATTCTTCACATGGTATCTTACTTTCCTAACAATTTTAACTTGATCACCTTTTTATTTTTATTTTTTTTTTAAATATTTTTTACATTTTCTGGGCACTAGTGGCCTTTATTGGAGAGGGAGAGGGTGAAACGGTGGAGAGGGGGGGAGACACCACAGAAAGGAGCTCATCGGGTCTGGGACGTGAACTCGTGACGCCTGTGGAGAGGCGAAAGCCTCAAGCATATGTGCGCACCCGCTTATCTCTCTGCGCCACAGCGACGGCACAACTTGATCACCTTTTTAAACATGTAAATTGTTTTAGAAATTTTTATGGCGATATCAAGTCAATCCCACAATTGTATTCCCTGATTTACAACACAGCTCCTTCAGACTAGTTATAGATGGAGGTTTTATAAACATTTCCATTCCCTTCAGGTTATAATGACTCTTTTTTAACAAATTTTAATTGAATATTTGGGGGTAATATTTTTTATAAGCTTTATATGTGACTTGAAAAATACTGTATTCAACCAAATCATAAAATTTTAAAAATTTCAACTGATGAAATAATATATTTGTTGGGTGACCATAGCACTTCATACTAATAATTCTTATTGTTCTTTTTTATAAAAGAAAAATAGGATTTGTTACTGTTTTACATGCTTTTCCCCAAACTTCAGTAAAGTAGATTAAATACGGAACAATCATTACATTATACAATATATACAAAGATTTGTCATTCAAAAACTATTTTACTTGATACGGTAATGCAATTGATTTTGCCATTTTTATTCTTAAGTAATTTACATGAGATTTCCATGTCAGATTCTCATCAATAATCATTAATTCTATGAATTTCAATACTGTCAATTTTAAAAATTTGTTTCTATTACTAAATATCATGTAGTTTTTTTCTTCCAAATTTAATAACTTTTTAAGTTGGAACCAAGTTTGTATTTTTATGAATTCTGCCTGTATCATCTCTAATATCCGTTCAATATCTTTACCCGAACCAAAAAAAAAAAAAAAGTGGTATCATCTGCAAATAAAACACACTTCAAAAGTCCTGACACATCAACCAGATCATTCAAATACAAAATAAACAACTTTGGTCCCAACACAGTGCCTTGAGGGACTCCACATCCATTAACACAAAATTCAGATCTTGTTCAGTTTTTCAAGGAGAATGGTGTAGTCAATAGTGTCGAAGGCCTTTATTAAAATCAACAAAAACGCTAACACAATACTGTTTTTGATCAACAGCAGTTGTTATCTCTTCTATTAGTTCCATGAGAGCCATTGATGTTCAATTATTTGCTCTAAACCCATAGTGAGCATTACTTAAAATATTCTGTTTTAGCTATAAACCAATCTAATGTGGTTACAAATAATTTCTCAAATAATTTTGAAAATTGTGGCAACAAGGTTATTGGTCTGTAATTAGTGAACACACATTTCTCACCGTTCTTATGAAGAGGAACTATCTTTGCTATTTTCATATTTTCTGGAAATGTTCTTGTTGAAAATGATGAATTACATTTACATGTAAATGGTTCAATAACATAACTCAGTATATCCTATACAACATGTCCATGTCCATCCAGTCTTTTGATCTTTTATCTGCAACATTTTTTACAACACTCAGTATTTCTTCTTTACCAGTGTCACTAAGAAAAATGCTATTGGCACAACCCATGACTGTATGACTCACATCACTATTTACATTTTATCATGATTGGTGCTCTGTATTGTATTGAACCCAGAGTGCAGGAAGACGAAGGAGGCTCCAGTAAAAGTAAGTAAATTATTTATTTATAAAAAGGAACAAAAATAAACAGCTGTCGAGGCAGTAGACTTACTAAGAGCGAACGAGACACAGAGGGAGGACAGACCATGAAGCCTTGACAGGACAATCTGGAGACAATGACTAGACACCAAGGGGCTGAATATATACAGAACAATGACGAGGTGAAACGACAGACACCTACGGTGATTGAGATTACACACAGGTGAGACAGTGCTGGATGACAGGAGGAGAAATGCTGAGCAGGGGCTGGTAAACATGAGGGAGAGACAACATGCAGGACCAGACCCAGAAACCCTACAGAGCCCACCCCCCTCAAGGGATGGCTCCTGAATCCCAAGGAGAGCGCCACCCACTGGGAGGGGGGTGGGAAAAAAGAGAAAGAGACCAGTAGGGCACAGCAAATAAAAAAACGACAGGTAGGAACCTGGGTAAACACAAACTGGACACAAAAGGGAAACAACACAGAAAACCCCAGACCCCCGAGTCAAGGTGGGTGGTCAGGAGACCATCCACAGCATGACAGCAGATCTGGGGGGCAGCCTGGCGACCATCCGTCGATCGGCCAGAGGTCTGGTGGGCGGCCAGGATGCCATCCGTCCCTAGACCAGGGTTACGATGGACGACCAGGAGGCCGGTCCCTTGTGACCAGTGGAGAGACTGCAGCCAGAGGGGAGAAGACCCCCAGGACAACTGTAGCTCGATGGACGAAGACCCCCGTTGGAGCGGACTCCCGTAGGAACGAGGACCTCCGGCGAAGCGAGGACCTCTGGAGCGAGGACCTCCGGAGCGAAGACCTCCGGCGAAGCGAGGACCTCCGGAACGAAAATCTCAGGCGAAGCGAGGACCTCCGGAGCAAAGACCACTGACGAAGCGAAGCCCTTTGGAGTGAAGACCTCGAGAGCAAAGACCTTCGGCGAAGCGGGGACCCCATGTGGAGCGAGGACCTCTGGAGCAAAGACCTCCGGCAAATCAAAGACCTCCGACAAAACGAAGACCTCTGGCAAAGCGAAGACCTCGAGAGCGAAGGCCTTCGGCGAAGCGAGGACCTCATGTGGAGCGAGGACTTCTGGAGCAAAGACCTCCGGTGAAGCGAAGACCTCCAGCAAAACGAAGACCTCTGACGAATCGAAGTCAAAGTCAAAGTCAACTTTATTGTCAAAACTGCAATATGTACAGGACATACACAGGATTGAAATTGCATTTCTCTCTGTCCCTCGGTGCAACAGTAAACATTTAAACACTAAAACACTAAAACATTTAATAAACATAAGCATAAAATGAAATAATAAAAGTGTAATACTGTCCTGAGTTTTTGCATAGTAGTTTTTGCATAGTAGTAGTATGAAAGTATGAAAAGTTACACCAACACTAAAACACTAAACATTTAATAAACATAAGCATAAAATGAAATAACAAAAGTGTAATACTGTCCTGAGTTTTTTGCATAGTAGTATAAAAGTGTAAAAAGTATATCTATAAAATAAAATGAAAGTTCTGGCATTGACATTTGTAATAGAGTGACAAAGCAGCATATGAAGTTTATGTACACAGTATATGTATGAGGTAGTTGATATTGGTATAGAGGTAAAGTGGCATATGCAATAAGGCTAGTAAAAAAAAATATATATATATATATATCAGCAGTAGTGTAGATATAAAAAGTAGTGTAAATGTAAACAGTAGTAATAAATGTAAACAGTAGTATTGAATGAAAACAGTAGTAATAAATGTAAACAGTGAATGTAAACAGTAGTATGACTATAGGCAGTAATGTAATGCAAACATTAGTGCGAATATAAGAAGTAGTGCAAACTGAATGAGCACATGACCGTGAGTTGAGTGAATAACCCGTTTTGATGACACAGAGTCCAGTGTTAAAATCTTTGTGTTGTGTGGTGGTGTGTGAAAGTTTTTTGTGATTAAGGCAGTACAAGTGGGAGGGAGGGCAGAGCAGGCAGAGAGTTTAGCATCCTGACTGCCTGATGAACAGAGCTGTCATTTAGTCTGCTGGTTCGAGCCTGGAGACTCCTCAGTCTCCTCCCTGAAGGCAACAGGCTGAAGCAGCTGTGTAGTGGGTGTGTGGGATCACCTGCCATGCAGAGGGCTTTCCGAGTGAGGCGGTTGCTGTGTAAGTCCTGTAGTGAGGGGAAGGAGGTGCCGACAATCTTCTCAGCTGCTCTCACGATGCGCTGGAGGCTCTTGCGGCAGGATGCAGTACATGCACCAAACCACACAGTGATGCAGCTGGTCAGGACACTTTCTATGGCACCCCTGTAGAAGGTGCACATGATGGGGGTTGAAGCTCCAGCCCTTTTCAGCTTGCGGAGAAAGTAGAGGCGCTGGTGAGCCTTCTTGGCCAGTGATGCAGTGTTCCTGCTCCAGGACAGGTCCTCTGAGACCTGCACTCCCAGGAACTTGGTGCTGTCCACTCTCTCCACTGTGGTGCTGTTGATGGTCAGAGGGGCATGTTGAGCATCCCTCTTCCTGAAGTCCACAACAATCTCCTTTGTCTTCTCCACGTTGAGAGTGAGATTGTTGTGTCCGCACCACAAGGCCAGGCGGCTCACCTCGTTCCTGTAGTCCGTCTCATCGTTGTTGCTGATGAGACCCACCACTGTTGTGTCGTCCGCAAACTTGATGAAGTGGTTGGAGCTGTATGATGGTGTGCAGTCGTGTGTTAGCAGGGTGAATAGAAGGGGGCTCAGCACACATCCTTGTGGGGCTCCTGTATTCAATGTGATGGTGCTGGATGTGTTATTCCCGACCCGTACTGCCTGTGGTCTCCCGGTCAGGAAGTCTAGCAGCCAGTTACACATTGAGGTGTTCAGCCCCAGACTGTCCAGTTTAAGGATGAGCTGTTGGGGGATGATGGTGTTGAATGCTGAGCTGAAGTCGATGAACAGCATTCTGACATAGGAGTCTTTCGTGTCCAGATGTGTGAGAGCTGTGTGGAGGGCAGAGGAGATGGCATCGTCGGTTGAGCGATTAGGCCGATATGCAAATTGGAAGGGATCCAGGGAGGCAGGGAGGACAGATGTGATGCTTTTCATGACTAGCCGTTCGAAGCACTTCATCAGGATGGGGGTGAGTGCTACTGGACGATAGTCATTGAGGCAGGAGGGCGTTGCCTTCTTTGGGACAGGGATGATGGTGGTGGCTTTGAAACAGGTGGGGACGATGGCCTGACTCAGCGAGATGTTAAAGATGTCCGTGAAGACCGCTGCGAGTTCTCCTGCACAGTCCTTCAGCACACGACCAGGTATGTTGTCAGGACCAGAAGCTTTCCGGGCGTTGATCTTGATGAATGATCGCCTCACGCTGTCTGAGGACAGCGCCAGCACCTGGTCATCGGGAGAGGGGGTGAGTTTTTGTGCAGGTGTGCTGTTACATGCCTCAAACCGAGCAAAGAAGTCATTCAGTTCATTCAGCGTAGAGGTTGTGCTGTCACAGGTCTGTGGGGATGGTTTGTAGTTTGTGATGGTCTGTATTCCCTGCCACAGACTCCGTGTATCCTTGCTGTCCTTGAAGCGGTGAGCTATTTTCCTGGAATACTGCTTCTTGGCCTTTCTGATGCCCCGGGCCAGGTTGTTTCTGGCTGTCCTCAGGCCCACCTGATCTCCCGCTGTGAAGGCAGCATTCCTGGCTCTCAGGAGTCTGTAAACCTCTGCTGTCAGCCATGGCTTCTGATTTGCCCGAACAGTGATGGTTTTGAGGTTGGTTACATCATCAATGCACTTGGTGATGTATGAACATACAGTGTCTGAGTACTCCTGGAGACATGTGTTGTTGTTTGTGGTAGCAGCTTCTTTGAACATACTCCAATCTGTGGTGTCAAAACAGTCCTGGAGTGCCTCTGAAGACCCCTCTGGCCACACTCGTATCTGCTTGCGAACTGGTTTTGTGACTTTCACCAACGGCCTGTATGCTGGCTTTAGCATAACACAGATATGATCAGAAGCGCCGATGTGGGGGAGGGGGAGGGCCTTGTAAGCTGCTTTCATGGTGGTGTAAACTTGGTCCAGTGTATTTCTGCCTCTTGTTGGGAAGTTTATGTTTCTGTATGTTTTTGGAAATACACTCTTTAAATCTGCTTGGTTGAAATCACCAGCCATGATGAGAAAAGCATCAGGGTGGGCTGTTTGCTGCTCACTGATGTGCAGATATAGTTCATTCAGTGCCTCACCTCTAACTTTGCTGTTGGAGCTTGGAGGAATATACAGTATACAGCAACGATCATAACAGCTGTAAATTCCCTCGGTAAATAGAACGGTCTACATTTAATAGTCATAAACTCCACTAAAGGTGAGCAATGTTTGTAGACCATAGCAGCATCCAGACACCATGCGTTGTTGATGTAAACACAGAGCCCCCCTCCGCGTGTCTTAACTCCCTCGATGAGAGCACGGTCCGCTCTGTAGCATGTTAGCCTCTCGAGCTGAATAGCATGGTTCGGAACGTTGTTATTAAGCCACGTTTCTGTGAATACAAACACACAACAGTCTCTCACAGTCTTTTGTGTCGTTCGTAGCAGGCGAATATAATCCAATTTGTTGTCCAAGGAGCGTACGTTAGCCAAAACCATGGATGGAATAGCCGGCTTGTGTGGGCTAGCTGCTAGCCTAGCTCCGATACCTCCGCGCTTACCCCGCTTCTGCTTCCTGTCACGCCGCTTGTGGCGTTTCCACTGCGGGCGTGATGAAGGGAGGCTCGGTGCTGGCTTCCAGAGCAGGCCGCAGGCACGTAGCTTCTCCTCGAGCTCGCCTCGAGGAGAACCTGTAGACCTCCGAAACGAAGACCTCCGACGAAGCGAAGACCTCGAGAGCAAAGACCTTTGGCGAAGCGAGGACCTCATGTGGAGTGAGGACCTCTGGAGCGAAGACCTCCGGCGAAGCGAAGACCTCCAGTGAAACGAAGAGCTCCGGCGAAACGAGGACCTCCTGCGGAGCGAGGACCTCAGGAGCGAAGACCCCTGGTGAAATGAGGACCTCAGATGGAGCGAGGACCTCAGTAGAAGCAAGGACTTCTTGAGAAGGAAGGACCTCAGGAGCGAGGACCTCTGAAGCAAAGACCCTTGTCGAGGCATCGGCTGAGCAAGGACCCCCCGAAGCGAAGACCTCCGGAGGAACGAGAACCTCAGGAACGAGGACCTCAGGAGCGAAGACCCCCGTCGAGGCGTCAGCTGAACGAGGACCCCCCGAAGCGATGACCTCCGGTTGAATGAGGACCTCAGGAGTGAGGACCTCAGGAGCGAAGACCCCGTTGGAGCATTGGCAGAGCAAAGACCCCCCCAAGGCAAAGACCTCTGGTGGAACGAGGACCACAGGAGTGAGGACCTCTGGAACGAAGACCCCCGTTGAGACAACGACTGAGCGAGGACCCCTTGTAGACATCGAGGTGTCAGCTGAGCGAGGACCCCAGTGGAAGTCGAGGCGTCGGCTGAGCGAGGACCCCTTGTGGACATTGAGGCATCAGCTGAGCGAGGAACCCCGTGGATGTCGAGGCATCAGCTGAGGGAGGACCCCTCGGGGACGTTGAGGCGTCAGTTGAGCGAGGACCCCTTGTGGGCGTCGAGGCGTCCGCTGACCGAGGACCCCCGTGGAAGTCGAGGCATCGGCTGAGCGAGGACCCCTTGTGGACATCGAATTATCAGCTGAGCGAGGACCCCCGTGGAAGTCAAGGCATTAGCTGAGTGATGAACCCCTGTGGATGTCGAGGCGTCAGCTGAACGAAGACCCTCCATGGACGTCAAGCGAGAAACCAGTCTGGACGCTCGAGAGGGAACCATTAAGTCCAGCGCTGGTGCAGCTGGAGTGATACCCGGAACGGGTGTAGCTGATGGTGAGCAAAGAGGTTAACCAGGTTGAGCAGCTGGAGGGAGATCTGGGCCGGGTGCAGCTGACGGTGAGCTGAGAGGTACCCCAGGCTGAGCAGCTGGAGTGAGACCCGGGCCGGGAGCAGCTGACGATGAGCTGAGAGGTTAATCATGGTTAATCAACAGCATTTCTCTTAAAGGTTTTTGCATACAAGAATTTTCATACAGAGTTCCCAAGATATTAATAAACACATCATAGACTCTGTTTACGTCCCCAACGTGTGTCGTTCGTAGCAGGCGTATATAATCCAATTTGTTGTCCAAGGAGCGTACGTTAGCCAAAACCATGGATGGAATAGCTTCCGATTTATTTATTTTTTTTCAAACCAACTTTCAAAATTTATCCAAAACTATTTTTTATGAATTTATCACTTTCGTTTTCACTGTAGCTAGGTCTTAACTGGATTTGGTAATTTTTACAAATTGCAAAAACTGGCAAATGATCAGTTATCAGTCGCTGAAGTGATGATTGGGATTTTGTCTCTTAACACTACTTTGACTAAGGCTGCGCTTTTTTGCGCAAGTGAACTTTGCTTCTAAATCCCCCGGTCCCTTTCAGTGGGCTATATAATGTCGATTCAAATGCTAATGACCTACTAAAGACCCATTAATTGTACACCTACACCCCCCACCCCCTACCCCTCAGTCCAAAATCCTTGGACCCAGTGCAGGCCTTGTATAACACATAAGCATTTATCGCTGCCAGGTCAAGCATGTTGTAGAACACGGCGATGGGCCGCACCGTATATAAATGTGCAATCTGGTCCATTATACCGGTGTGTCAGTTGACCTCGGGTCATGTGACCTGTGTCGGTCCATCAGTTGACCTCATGTCGTGTGACCTATGTCGGTCCATCAGTTGACTTCATGTCATGTGACCTATGTCGGTCCGTCAGTTGACCTCAGGTCATGTGACCTGTGTCGGTCCGTCAGTTGACCTCGGGTCAAGTGACCTATGTCGGTCCGTCAGTTGACCTCAGGTCATGTGACCTGTGTCGGTCCATCAGTTGACTTCATGTTGTGTGACCTATGTCGGTCCGTCAGTTGACCTCAGGTCATGTGACTGTCGGTCCGTCAGTTGACCTCATGCCGTGTGACCTATGTCGGTCCGTCAGTTGACTTCATGTCGTGTGACCTGTGTTGGTCCGTCACTTGACCTCAGGTCATGTGACCTGTGTCGGTACGTCAGTTGACCTCATGCCGTGTGACCTGTGTCGGTCCGTCAGTTGACCTCATGTCGTGTGACCAGTGTCGGTCCGTCAGTTGACTTCATGTCGTGTGACCTGTGTCGTTTTGTCAGTTGACCTCATGTCATGTGACCTGTGTCGGTCCGTCAGGTGACGGACAACAATAGGTCAAGCATGTTGTAGAACACAGCAATGGGCCACCTGCATGTGCCGGCACGCACCGTATATACATGTGCCAAGGACAAGGAGAGAGACAGTACTTGTAAGCAAAATAATTTATTTGACAGACCATCAGGGTTACAGGATAATCAGCACAGCAGAATAAGACAANTATATATAGTATATGTATATATATTTGAACCTGTGATCTATAAATACAACTGATTATTATATTTTTAGAGTCATTTAATATCTCAACAGTAATCATTTCCATTACATCGTCAACAACTATTGACATCTTATCCTTCATTTTACATTTAATTTCTGTATTCATAAATAAAGCAATCCCCCACCATTTGTCATTACTTCTATCCATATCCTTCTATTTGAAAGTTATTAAATTTTTTATCATTTAACCAGGTCTCTGAAACTGCTATTTTACTAAAACTTACGTTCAACTGTTTTAAATAGTCTTATTTTAGATAAGCTTGAGTTTATACTTCTACTATTAAAATGAATGGTAGAGAAACATCCACTTACTATTTTAATGTCATTAAATTGCTCCTCAGTATAATAGTCACAACCTTTGCTTTCTGGGAAAAGATTTGTATCAGCCATACTATTCACATTATAATTTTTTTTAACTCCAAGTCTTCGTAAATATCCATATTTTAAAAATAAATTTCCATCATATATCAATATTGTTTTCTATATCCACTACTTCATGTTCATTGTAAATGAAGGTGTCCAGTTATGTGATTAGTTGTTTTGTCATAACTGTACTCAGTTCCAGTTAATACAAGTTTGATCATTTCCTTATTATGTTTGGTTTACTTCATGTTCATGTGTATATTACTGGATTACACAAAGTTGAGCATGTAGGGTTTCTGGGGTCTGGTCCTGCATGTTGTCTCTCCCTCATGTTTTCCAGTCCCTCCTCAGCATTTCCCCTCCTGTCATCCAACACTGTTGCACCTGTGTTTAATCTTAATAACCGCAGGTGTCTGTCATTTCACCTTGTCAGTGTCTGTATATATTCATCCCCTTGGTGTCTTGTCATTTGTCTCTGGATTGTCCTGTCTAAGGCTTCATGCTCGTTATTCCCTCTGTGTCTCATCCGCTTAAAGTAAGTCTGCTGCCTCGACAGCTTTCTGTTTTGTTTATTCATTAATACACGTTTTACTTATTTTATTCAGAGCCTCCCCGTTTTCCTGCACGTGGGTTCACACTCAGAGACGTGAACATGATAGAATCCAGAGACCAAACAGAACCCAGCAGGATTATAACTCTTTTCGAGTACGCGGTCCGGGAAGCAAAGAAGACCGCTCTGCGTGAGCAGGAGGAGAGAAAGAGAACCAGAGCGGCAGCTCCTCACAACCCACCTCCTCTCCAATCACCTCCTGCTTTCCCAGAACAGTTTCCAAAGGGAGGGGGGCAACCCGCTCTGACTCACTGCAGGAAGTACGTGCAACAGAACCAAGCCGGCTCCACCGAACCCCAGCGTGCTGCTTCGCAGATGCAGCCGAGTCTTCACCCGTGCGTTTCCCTTCGTGGGGGCACCTGTTGCTGGGGGAAAGGACGCTACACACCCCTGCTCACCTGTCGTTAGGGGCGAGGAATCCTGCAGCTCCAACGGTCCCTGGGAGAGAATGATCGCTGCGGAGGAAATCATCTCCAGGTACACCGGGGCTGGGAGTAATGAAGACTCACTGGAGGCGTGGCAGCAGTTCCAGCAGGCATGGATGAAGTGGCGCGTGCTGCGCTTGCTTCTTCTGGCTCCTGTTCAGCCTGGTTCTCATATCAGTTCACCTCCTACTGATCTGTCTCTCTTACCGTCGGCTGCACCCGGTCCAGGTACCACACCAGCTGCTCCTGCCTGGCTGTCCACGCCAGCAGCACCAGCGCTGGACTTCCTGGCTCCCACGCCAGCACCAAGACTGGTTTCCACGCTAGCTTTCAGACTGGTTACCACGCCAGCCCCAGACTGCTTTCCACGTCAGCTCCCAGACTGCTTTCCGCGTCAGCTCCCAGACTGGTTCCCACACTAGCTCCCAGACTGGTTTCCATGCCAGCACCCGGACTAGCTTCCACGCCAGCACCAAGGCTGGGTGTTAGCTCAGCTGACGCCTCGACGTCCACAGAGGGTCTTCGCTCAGCCGACACCTCGACATCCACAGAGGGTCTTCACTCAACCGACGCCTCGACATCCACACAGGGTCTTCACTAAGCCGACGCCTCAACATCCACAGAGGGTCTTCACTCAGTCGATGCCTCGACATCCACAGAGAGTCTTCGCTCAGCCGACGCCTTGACGTCCACAGAGGGTCTTCGCTCAGCTGACGCCTCGACGTCCACGGGGGTTCTTCGCTCAGCCGACGCCTCGACGTCCACAGAGGGTCTTCGCTCAGCCGACGCCTCGACGTCCACAGAGGGTCTTCGCTCAGCCGACGCCTCGACGTCCACGGTGTTCTTTGCTCAGCCGACGCCTCTACGTCCACGGGGGTCTTCACTCAGCCGACGCCTTCCTCGCTCAGACGACACCTCGACAGGGGTCTTTGCTCCAGAGGTCCTTGCTCCTGATGTCCTCGCTTCTTCAGAGATCCTCGCTTCTCTAGGGATCCTCGCTTCTCCAGGGGTCCTCATTTCTCTAGGGGTCCTCGCTTCTCCAGAGGTTCTCGCTTCTCCAGAGGTTCTCGCTTCTCCAGAGGTCCTCGCTTCACCAGAGGTCCTCGCTTCTCCAGAGGTCCTTGCTTCTCCAGAGGTCCTCGCTTCTCCAAGGGTCCTCACTCCAACAGAGGTCCTCGCTCCAACAGAGGTTCTCACTCTTCCAGAGGTCCTCATCCATCGAGCTACAGCTGTCCTGGGGGTCTCCTCACCTCCAGCTGTAACCTCTCCACTGGCAACAAAGGACCGGCCTCCTGGCCGCCCACCGGAACCCTGGTCCAAGGCATCCTGGCCGCCCACCAGACCTCTGGCCTGTCAATGGATGGTCGCCAGGCCGCCCCCGGATCTGCTGTCTAGCCATGGATGGTCTCCTGACCACCCACCTTGAATCGGGAGGCTTAGGGTTTTCTGTGTTTTCACCTTTGTGTCCTGTATGTGTACCCAAGTTCCTACCTGCCGGTTTTTTGTTTGCTTTACCCTACTTGTCTCTTTTTCCGCCCACCCCCTTCCTCTCAAGTGGATGGGGCTCTCCTTGGGATTTCAGGGGCCATCTCTTGTGGGGGGTCCTGTAGGGTTTCTGGGGTCTGGTCTTGCATGTTGTCTCTCCCTCATGTTTTCCAGTCCCTCCTCAGCATTTCTCCTCCTGTCATCCAGCACTGTTGCACCTGTGTTTAATCTTAATCACCGCTGGTGTCTGTCATTTCACCTTGTCAGTGTCTGTATATATTCAGCCCCTTGGTGTCTTGTCATTTGTCTCTGGATTGTCCTGTCTGAGGCTTTATGCTCGTTATTCCTTCTGTATCTCCTCTGCTTAAAGTAAGTCTGCTGCTTCAACAGCTTTTTGTTTTGTTTATTCATTAATAAATGTGTTATTTTATTTGGAGGCTCCTCGTATTTCTGCGCATGGGGTCAACACTCAGAGACACGATCATGATAGAGCAGAAGTTACCTTGTTCTATCTTCTCGTATCACTGATACTTATCCAGCTCTCTCATTTGTCTGATGGGCAGAGCCTTGGCTTCCTCAAGTGAACCATTTAATATGATGTACCTTACAGTCTGTGGTCCATGTTTGATTTGATTTGATGTTTATTCATTCGTTTCATCAGATACAAGAATACAAGTAGGATCAAATGAAAGGAGCAGAAAGAAGATGAAATCTTATTATATCTGCCCCTTATTTCACAGTTTGTTCAACCAATGATAACCTTCAAACTACATCACAAAATGAATAACTCTACTTAATTTTTCTAACTGTAATACACAAACTACATCACAAAATGAATAACTCTACTAAATTTTTCTAACTGTAATACACAAACACACTAAGCTACATCATATATAGTTTTTGAGCAAGTCCTTTTTGACCTTTTTCTTAAATGTATACATTGATTTTGCATTTTTAACATCACTCTCCAGAACATTCCACAATCGAACTCCCTGAATTGAGGTAGACGGTCCCTTTAAGCTGGTTCTGAATTGTGGTTTGATGAATATCTCTGTCTCTTTGAGATTGTAATGACTTTGTCTTTTTATAAAATGTCTTTGGATATTTAAAGGTAATGTGTTATTATGAGCCCTAACTGATAAAATACTATAATCTACCAATTCATGGAATTTCAATAAATTTAGCTGAAGAAACAAGGTGTTTGATGGGTGACTGAAATGTTTTCTGGTGATTACTCTTACAGAGTCAGAGTCAGAGTCAGAGAGTCTTTATTGTCATTTGCACCGCATGTGGTACATGTGATGAAAACAAGATTATGTACACGGGGTCCCAGTTACATCCAACAACAAATGCAATAGAAAAACAGTAATAACATCTAGAATTAACTAAGAAAAACATCAACTAGTAATACACTAAGCCTAATATAGTGGAAATAAACAGCAGCACGAACATGAGTCTGTATGAGCAGATGGTCAGATGAACACAGCAACAAGAAAACAGATCAGCATCAGCATGATGTGATATTTTGCAGTGTTTATTTTATTTTTTATTTATTTATTTATTCATGAGTCTAACAGCCTCAGGGTAGAAGCTGTTCCTCAGTCTAGTGGTTCTACATTTGATGCAGCTTACAGCTTACAGCTCTCTTTTGTAAAATAAAAACAGGCTTTGTAAATGTTTTGCACGCTTTTCCCCAAACCTCAATACAATAGATTAAATGTGGAACAATGATTGTGTTATACAACATATACAGAGCTTTATCAATTAAAAAATCCCTGACTTTATACAGTACTGCAATTGATCTAGCTATTTTTGTTTTAATGGAATTTACATGATGTTTCCATGTCAGTTTGTCATCAATGATAACACCCAGAAACTTCACTTCACTCACTTTACAGATCACAACATCTTCAATAGACCTTTTACCAGTTGACGTCATCGCGCATGCGCACTCACATTTTTCCAGAATTTTCGGAAGCTGGGGGGAGCGCGTCAATTCTACTCTAGTGTATTCATTACTGCCAACGGTCGCGGTGGGGAAATATGACTTTTATTGTGTTTATAATTGTTCCAGGCAACGTAAACAAGTAAAAGAAAAAGGTGAGACTTGTTTGTTTTACAACGTCCCTCTAGGAAAGTCGAGTAAAGCGACTAAAAGAAGGAAGATGTGGCTTCAAGCGCTTCGCCGGCAGGACTTCACCCCAACACAAAGCAGCAACGTGTTATCAGCATTTTTTATCTGGCATGGCCATTAATGATCCAAACTCCGTGGATTACGTTCCAACATTACATCTTGGATATGGGAAACAGACTAAACAGCGAACAACCTCCCGCAGCAGAATGCTACTGGACAGTTGCTAAGCTAGCAGCTAGCTAGTTCTACGAGACATCGCTGTACCTCAGTCCACTGCCTGTGTTGAAGTTTCAACCTGTTTCAACCTGCGACATGCAAAGAGATTCTTCCTTCAACCCCCCTGAAGAAATAACAGGTGAGTAAAATAGCATCAAACACTCTGTGCAGCTCTATAAAAATGAACAGACCACTGCACTGTTAGCTGTTATCATTTGAACTCTTTCTGCGTTGAAAAAATATACAGTAGTAGTTTCCACAAGACAAACATGTTTTATTAACATTATTTGAGGTCTGACTTTAAAAACATTTCAGCCATTTCTCTGTTTCTGTAAGTTATTCGCACAGTTTTGCTGGGAGCATCGGTGACATGCCACAGAAAAAAAAAGTTGTCCCCATTTTCCATCAGCACACACAATCACTTCCTCTCGTATCCGCGGCACAATGTTCAGGCATTTTGACCAGTTGTTGTCCACTATTTTAAGAAACCAAGCTTCTAAATTACAACTCTCTATCATTACGAAGCTGCTCGGCTCCTTCCTACCCCCCTGCATCCGGTTTCGGCATTTTTGCCGTCCAATCAGAACGCTCGTTTCAGGCGAGCTTTGCGTGATGACGTCAACTGGTAAAAGGTCTATTTCAAATGGATCGTCAACAATTCTCTTTTTGTTACTGAATATCATGTAATTAG
The DNA here is from genome assembly GCA_038048925.1 of Garcialebias charrua. Taxonomy (NCBI): domain Eukaryota; kingdom Metazoa; phylum Chordata; class Actinopteri; order Cyprinodontiformes; family Rivulidae; genus Garcialebias; species Garcialebias charrua. The sequence goes on along the minus strand of JBBPBX010000922.1, from coordinate 41,300 downwards.
TTTTATCTAAATTCAAAGATAATTTGTTTAATTTAAACCAAGTTTGTATTTTTATAAATTCTGTTTTCATCATATCCAAAATCTGTTTTATGTCTTTACCCGAACAGAAAAATGTGGTGTCATCGGCAAAAAGAACACATTTAAGAAGTCCTGACACATTTACCAAGTCATTCACATATAAAATAAATAACTTTGGTCCAAGCACAGAGCCCTGAGGAACTCCACAAGTGATATCACGGAGGTCAGATCTAACATCATTTATTTGCACAAACTGTTTCCTATCTTTCAAATAGCTAGATACCCACTGTAATGCTGGTCCTCTAATACCATATTTATTTAGTTTTTCAAGGAGAATGGTGTGGTCAATGGTATCAAATGCTTTTTTTAGATCAACAAAAACACTAACACAGTACTGTTTATGATCGACAGCATTAGTTATTTGTTCCATTAAATCCATGAGAGCCATTGATGTAGAGTTTTTTCCTCTAAACCCATACTGACTGCTACTTAAAATATTTTGTTTATCAATAAATTGATCCAATCTGGTCACAAATAGTTTTTCTAGAATTTTTGAGAACTGTGGTAACAAGGATATTGGCCTATAATTATTGAATACACATTTATCACCATTTTTAAAAAGAGGAATTACCTTTGCTACTTTCATGTTATCTGGAAATATTCCTGTTGAAAAAGATAAATTGCATATATATGTAAACGGTTCAATAACATAACTATTTTTT
>JBBPBX010000922.1:21970-40457 GCA_038048925.1 Garcialebias charrua | reverse complement strand
ATATATATGTAAACGGTTCAATAACATAACTCATTATTTCTTTTACGAACATCATATCCATGTCCACCCAGTCTTTTGATCTCTTGTCTGAGAGATTTTTTACCATTTTCATAATTTCCTCTTTGTTAGTTCCATTAAGAAAAATACTGTTGGTGCAACTTTTAATTGAATGACACACATTATTATCTACTTTTGGTATTTTAGCTGCAAGGCTTGATCCAATATTTACAAAATATTGATTAAATTCATTTACGATATCATTCTCATCATGTATTTCTTTGTCATCTTTCACAAAATATTTTGCAATGTTCGTTTTTGCTTTATGACTTTTTAGAACATCATTTATTACTCGCCATGTTGTTTTAGTGTCACCATTGCTCTTGTTTAATAAATCACTATAGTATTCTTTCTTGCATTTTCTTATAATCATTACCAATTTATTTTTATATTTTTTATATTTTTCTTCAGCTTGTTGTGTTCTCGTTTTTAAGAAACATAAATACAAGTTATTTTTTTTACAAGCATTTCTCAACCCTTTAGTCATCCAAGGTTGGTCGACAATATTTCTTTTTCTACGATTTCTTTGCACACAATTCTTTTCATACAGAGCTTCTAAAATGTTCATAAATTCATCATATGATCTGTTAACATCATCAACATACACGTCCTTCCAGTTTTGCTTCCATGTTGACTGTATTTTATTTTGATTTCTGAGAAAACGTGTTCGTATTGCTATATCTGTGTTGATCTTTGTAAGATGTTCATTTACATAGACATTGTTGGATCCTTTTAATTTTCTCCCTTGTTTGAAGAGCACATTTTTATGTTTCTTATTGGCAACCCGGATTAGAATGGCTGGTTTATCTCCCTTGTTTGATTTTTGTGTGGAAGAGAATGACAAGCTTCAGTGCTACCGTTATCAATGGCAATGCCCTTATTAATGAAGAATGTTATTACCTGTTTTTCAAGGGATCCCTGGTCTTCAGACATTGTGTGCCATTATTATTATTATTATTATTATTATTATTATTATTATTATTATTATTATTATTATTATTATTATTATTATTATCATTATTATTAGCCAAGATGGTGTAGAGGCAGGGTAGCCGGCTCAGGACCGGAAGGTCCGGGGTTCGATCCCCGGTCAGTGGTCACTGCATACCTCGTTGTGTCCCTGGGCAAGACACTTAACCCCGAGTTGCTCCCGGTAGGACTGGATGGTGCCTTGCATGGCAGTCTACTGCTACCGGTGTATGAATGTGTGTATGAATGGGTGGATGGCTGGTACTGTTTTTGGGCAGCACGGTGGCACAACTGGTAGAGCTGCTGCCTCTCAGCGAGAAGGTTGCCGGTTCAAATCCCGGTCCGGGGCCTTTCTGGGTGGAGTTTGCATGTTCTCCCCGTGCATGCGTGGGTTTCCTCCGGGTACTCCGGTTTCCTCCCACAGACCAAAAAACATGCTTGTTAGGCTGATTGGTGACTCTAAATTGACCCTAGGTGTGAGTGAGACAGGTCCCTCTTGTAAATGAGTCCCCGTGACTCAACGAGGCTAGCCTGTATAAATAAAGGTTGAATGAACTGTGAAGCGCTTTGGGGCCCCTCATAGGGGGCTGGAAAGCACTAAATAAGTAAGCTCCATTTACCATTATTATTATTATTATTATTATTATTATTTCTTAATTTGTGTTTGCCTGTGTCACTGACCGAGCATATGCTCGTAGCTTGGTCTACAGCATACTAATTACAACATCATTCATTCTACTGTATTGTTCTAAGTCAGCCACACGATGTTCCAAGATAGTTATCTGCTTGTCTTTTTCAACATGCTGTCTCTTCAATTCTTTAACCTCCCTCATTAAGTCCATTATGAGTTTCTGTTGATATGAGATTGTTGCTATCTCATCAAACATAAAATCCAAGGATTTCTTTATCTCTTCAAACTCTTCCTCCGTCACCGGTCAACTTTGCTTCACATTTATTTTCGCTTTTTCTGTTTATGTTGAAGAAAAAGATGATGTTGGTAGTATCAGTCCTGGGCTAGGTTGTAGCAGTTCCTGGGCCTGGTGGTAGCAGTTCCTGAGCCTGGTTGTAGCAACTCCTGGGCCTGGAGGTAACAGCTCCTGAGCCTGGCTGCAGCAGCTCCTGAACTTGGAGGTAACAGCTCCTGGGCCTAGTTGTAGCAGCTCCTAGGCTTGGTTTATTAACAGCTTTGTGTGAAAAATACTATGCTTAAGAGCTCAAACCACAATGAGCGTCTGCCATTTTGAGAACCGAAAAACAGGAAGGAGAAACAACCCATGTCATGTTAGGTGTCATGTCAGGCCTCCCTCCCATTTTTCTTTTTTTTTTCCTTCCATTTTTCTTAAAGACTTACATTTTTTGCTCCCTCACTATCCATCTTTCAGTTCAAATGGTCTTATACTGCCATCCAGTGGTCAAGAAAAGGTTCTACACACAAAAATTAACCAACATTTCTTCTTAAATTTGACAATAATTATTCAATAATTCTTTAGACAATTAATCGCCCAGAAAGAAATTGTTATTGTGACAGGCCTAGCTGACATGTTTTTATTGGTCTCCCAGTATCCATTATAATTTACTCCATCTACCCATCCATCCATTAACTTTACCTGGTCTTCCTTTTTTTTAGGGGGGGGGGGGTCTCAGGGGTCACTGGTGCCCATGTCCAGCAGTCACTGTGCAAGAGTGCCCTGTACAGGTCTTTATTCCATCACAGAGAAACATAGAGACAAACGAGACAAACAACCATTCACTCTCACTCACACCTAGGGACAAACGGGTAGGAAACCGGGGTACCCAGAGAAAACCCACACATGCGTGGAAGAAATGCACTGGGTGAGGCAGTGTAGTGCTCTGGCTCACCTTTGGTGTCGCAGTGTCATACAACACTGTATATGAAGTAGGCGGTTGGCGCATGATCATTGCTGTCTCTCTTTATATTGCCAAAATGCCAATACGTATATGATTGATTACACATGTGCTACACATGCTGATGTTCTACAGTCTAATATATTGAATGAATGGTAAATGGTAAATGGAGCTTATTTATACAGTATAGCGCTTTCCAGCCCCCTGTGAGAAGCCCCAAAGCGCTTTACAATACCAACCATCCACCCATTCATTCAGACATTCATACACCGGTAGTGGTAGCCTGCCTTGCAAGGTGCCATCCAGACCTACCGGGAGCAATTTGGGGTTAAGTGTCTTGCCCAGGGACACAACGACACATGGTGGGCGGATGCGGGATTCGAACCTCCAACCTTCCGATCGGGGGTCGACTGCCATTACCACTGTTCCACGGCCGCCCTATAATGTGTGTGGCATATGTCTTCTTTCTAATCGGTCATGATTGCAAAGTGAAAATACACAAGGTAAGGTAGAATATACCTTGCCGCAATGATAGGGGACAGTGCTGTCCCATAGGGACAATGAAACAGGTGCGGTCTCTGTGCGTTCTTCAGTTAGCAGAGGGGCAGGTGTGTAGCAAATCAGTACACTCGTTTAAATTTGTTTAGACAAAATGGAAGATCACATCTGAAAACTAAAGGAATTTTCTAAACTCGATTTTCAGTTGAAACAGAAGGTATTATGCTACGTTCACACCGAACGAGTTTTGAGCGGCCAAAAAGCGCGAAACGCCTCAAGGTGGACGCACTGGACGCACTGGTGTTCAGACCGGAACGAGAAGCAGCAACGGCGGTGGCGGCGGGGTGTGGGAGGAGCGTCTTGATTCTTTTTCCGGTCTGATGTTTTCTGTTCTCAAAATGGCGGATGAACTGGAGACAATTGTCTTAATGTATTTACTGAGTAAAGTAGCACGCCGACGACGTGCAAGGCGCCGTGTCTGGTTTCTCCTCCATACTTGAACACGAATTTGTGGGTTGTTTCTGTGTCTCACAAACAATACGTCACACTTGCGCAACATCCGTCCCCTCGTTACCGCGTCACATAGCTGACTCTCCCTGATTAGTTGTCAAGACGCGTTGAGCGGCGAAAGTTCAGATTTTTCAACTCAAGCGGCGGCGGCTGCCGCGGGCACCGCATGCACGGAAAACGCTCTGCTGCCCCTTCCGCGTCGCTGAAAACGGACGTGACGCGACGCACGACCCCTAGAGGCGCGTCCCCCATTGACTTTGCATGTAAACCGACCGCTCCTGCAGCTCAAAACGCGTTCGGTGTGAACGTAGCATTAGAGACTCCTTGGCGATTATCTCAATTGATGTAGCCAGACTTAAAAATGACGTTAAACCGTGACAAGTTTTACAACAGAGTAACGGAGATATTCGTGGAGAAGGATAAGGCATTTACTTCATCTTAAAATAAAGATAAGATAATACATGTTTTTTTAATTATTATTTTNGACCTTATATTAGATATTTTGTTTTTCTTGCCATCATTATTGAATAATATGGAGTTTTTAAAGCATAATTATATGCCCTTTTAAAAGAAAAAAAGGCTAAATTTAAATATAAACTTCTATTTTGGGTTAATCTATATGAGCATCCGATTTCAGACGAGTCAGTGCCTCACCTGTCACAAACCTCACCACATGTCACTGCTAGATTGAGGAACATTAAACCTTTATTTATACAGGTTAATCCCACTGAGGAACAGTTTCTACCCTGAAGCTGTTAGACTCATAAATCTAAAAATCACTGTAATGCCACTTTAATTGGTGATATGTGAGTTATGTGCTGCTGATTATTTCATGCTGCTCTATTCATTCATACCTATCTACTCACCACAGACTCATGTTCGGGCTGCTGTTTAATATACTGTATTATACTATTAGTGTTTAGCGTATATTTTAGATCTTTTAGTGTACCATTTGGAGTTCGTTTAGCATATATCTTAGTGCATTTCTTAGATCCTTATTTACAGTTTATTTTTACACTTTATATTTTTGTTATTTTGGGTATAACTGGGACCTTGAGTACAAAATTTTGTTCCACCTCATGTACCACACATGATGCAAACGACAATAAACTTGACTTGAATTTGAACTTGAATTATCAAAAACTATGGTAAAATAACGGACAGCCGACAAACCTGTTTCCAAACAGTTTTACTAACCTTGTCATTGTCTCCAGTGACCTCTAAGTCCTGATTCCTCGAGTCGTCCAAGACCCCCTTGTCCTCTGTAACTTTGCCTTGGTATCTTCTTGTTCCTACAATCATCAAACATCGACCTGTATCAGAACATCACCTAGCACCACCAACCTGATCCTATCTCCAACGCTACTCATCTTCTCGGACCATCCTCCTTGGAAATCTACCCCATTCTCTCCCTCCTCTCTGGCTCCATCTGCAACACAAACATTTGTAAGCAGAGATCATCCTCAAAACTACAAAGTAACTTTCATTATTCAAGCAACCTCCCAGTCTACAGTATACAGGTGATCCCCGACTTATGAGCGAGTTCCGTTCGTACGAGGTGCTCGTAACATGAAATCTCGTATGTCGGAACACGAAACACGTGTTGCTCGTAAGTCCGGATTTTCTGTCGTAAGTCAGAAAATTTATGCTAGCGCTACTACGAACACTCGTTTTTCAACACAAACATACATACTAGTTCATAAACATGCTCAGAAACTTGTTTACAAACTGTTAGCTAACACACTTTTATCTAAAAACACGTGCTGTATTTTCTGTATGTTCTGTACAACTTTACTGTTCGTTAGTCAGCTCGTAAGTCCGGAACCTCGTATGTCGATGCACTCGTAAGTCGGGGACTACCTGTACTCAACTCATCACTTTTCTTCCCTTCCAGCCTGTACATTCTATATCTACACTTGTTAATAAAATCACTTGTGTTTTGTATGCCTGACCCGCCTCTTCCTCAGTCTGCTAACTTGGAGTCTCCTCCTCTAGAAGCATAATCAACAAAAAGAGCTGTTTACCAAAATATAGCTGAAACAAGTTAAATAACTGAAGCATTGACAATAAGTGTGGCCAACAAACCACACATTAATAATAATAATAATTAAAGCCGCAAGCGGCGTTGAGGCCCTCGCAGCTTAGCGCCGCTCCGGCCTTATTATGGCGAGCGTGGGAACTCTAGCTTGTCCACCCAGTCGCTATCATGGTGCGCATTTGCCAAATATTCAAAATCACATGCAAACTCCAGAGCTCCAGCATTGCCTGCTAGTCTTGTCTTCGCCACGTTGCCACAACCACATCCTCCAATGAAAACTTCTAGTGTTTTAAAACACATCAGATCAATGTATTATCTGCCTTCTAGCACAGGATCATCTTGACTAGGTCATGGGCGTGAGAGATAGAGTGGCTTTAAACCACCAGAAAGGTGTGAAATTTGTGACCAAAACTACCCTTTGACCCAAAATGGCCGACTTCCTGTTGGTGTTGGACCAGGGCTCCAAGAGACTTTTTTGTAGGTCCTGACAATTTACAAATGTATACCACGTTTCATAATTCTGGGATAAAGCATGGCTGGGGGCTGATTTTTAAAATAAATTCTAGGGGGCGCTGTGGAAGAATCAGGCCACGCCCACTACATATTGGACTGCAGTCCTGTCGAGGGATGGACAAATATCGATCTTAGAGAGTTTGGTGCAGTTGGGAGCTTATATTAGGAAGTTATTCCATCTTGATGTTTCATGGAGAATGGCCAGATTTGAGGCTTGGCCACGCCCACATGCTTTGACATAGAAAAATTCTTTTAACAACTTTTGACCTTCAATGCCTCAATATTGTGCTGACCGAGTTTGACGCCTGGATCTCGAAAGCTCTAGGACGAGTTCGCTCAGATATGACGTCAATGAAATAGACAAAATTGTGACTTTGACCTAAAATGGCCGACTTCCTTTTGGCTTCGGACCATTGCTCCAAGAGACTTTTTTGTAGATCCTGACAAGATATACATGTGTACCAAGTTTCATAATTCTGGGATAAAGCATGGTTGGGGGCTGTTTTTTTTAAATATTCTAGAGGGCGCTGTTGAGGAATTAGGCCACGCCCACCAAGTATTGCACTGGAATCCTGCAGGGGGGTGAACAAGGATCGATGTCAGTGAGTTTGGTGCAGCTGGGCTCAAACTTGTGGAATCTAGAGCAAAACGTATGGCTACGGCGTGACCTGTGACTTCGCCGCGCTACCACGGCCACGCCCTCTGCTGAAAACCCTTGGCGCTTTAAAACAAGTGAGACCAACTTGTTATCAGTCATGTGACACAAGGTCATCTGGATTAGGTCAAGAGAGCCAGAGTTGGACCTTTCCAAGCAAAAAAAGTCACTTCCTGTTCTGAGGGGGCGGGGCTTAGGTGAGGTCAGACTATGACAACATAGGATCGTCAAGCATCCAACCAGGATCCCTCATGCCAAGTTTGGTGTCAATTGACCTTTAACTGACAAAGTTATAGCGTTTTGTTTGTTTCGGCGAGTACGCCAAGTTCACCGCTCCACCACGCCCCCTGAACATATACGAAAAGTCAATTTTATTGATAACTTTTAAAGGCCCATGCCTTAACTGCATTCTGACCAAGAATGAAGCCGATAGGTCGAACGCCTGAGAAGGAGTTCGTCAAAGTTCGACATGAGTAAAACTGAAAAATGACCAAAATTTGACCTTTGACCCAAAATGGCCGCCTACCTGTGCATTTTAGAGGGTACCTCCAAGAGACTTTTTTTCTTGAATTGGGGAGATCTACCTATGTACCGAGTTTCAGATCTGTACGACCTACGGTTTCCCCCAACTCACGTTAGGGGGCGCTATAGAGCAGTTTGGCCACGCCCACTTGCGATTACACCAGTATCCAAAAATTTTAGTTGGGGGACAATTTTGGGTGAAGTTTGGTGAGTTTTTGAATATGTTAAAGGCCCCAAACGGCCGCGCGAAGTGACGGAAAAATAATAATAATAATGAAGAAATCGAGCGATTACAATAGGCCTTCGCAGCGCTTCGCTGCTTCGGGCCTAATAATGAATTCAATTTATAACGCACTTTTCATTAGTGAAAATCTCAAAGTGCTACACACATTGAATGCTACACACATTCATACACCGGTAGCGGCAGACTACCATGCAAGGTGCTTTCCAGTCCTACCGGGAGCAACTCGGGGTTAAGTGTCTTGCCCAAGGACACAACGACACATGGTGTGGGGAACCGGGATTCGAACCGCCAACCTTCCGATCGGGGGACGACTGCCATTACCACTACGCCACGGCCGCCACATTAAACTAAACTCCCCTCTGTCTGCCTACCCCATCCATTCATCCATTCATCCATTATCTTTTGCTTATTCCAAAGTTGGGTCTCAGGGGCAGCAGCTTGAGTAGGGAGGCCCAGACATCTCTTTCCACAGCCATCTCTTCCAGCTCTTCTGGGAGGATTCCAAGGTGTTCCCAGGCCAACTGGGAGACAGTCTCTCCAGCATGTCCTACGTCTTCCCTGGGGTCTCCTCCCAGTCAGACATGCCCAAAGCACCTCCCTAGGAAGGTGCCTAGGGAGCATTCTTTACCAGATGCCTGAACCACCTCAACTGGCTCCTCTCCATGTGGAGTAGCAGTTCTACTCAGTTTCTCCCAGATAACTGAACTCACCCCATCTCTAAGGGAGTGTCCAGCTACCCTAAAGAGGAAACTTATTTCAACCACCTGTATCCGCAATCTCATTCTTTCGGTCATTACCAAGAGCTCAAGACCATAGGTGAGGGTAGGATCGCGGAGGCATTACTGGTTGATCGCAACGTGACATTATTATTTTAATTTTTCTTACCCGTAGCGTGACATTAAAAAATGTCAGCCTATCAAATATCCCGTCACTTGATTGACATACAGGGCAATCAATCTGATGACAACTGAATCTTGAGTTTTAGCCTATCAAACATCCCGTCACTTGATTGACATACACGGCAACCAATCAGATGAGAGCTTTAGGTCATTGCTCATGCAGCATCTAAAAACAATGGCGCGAAGGCGAAACGCAAAACATACAAGCGAAAATAATCAGAATTCGGACTGTTCATGGAAAATACGACATCGAATTACCACCAAAAAGCCAGCTGAGAAAGAGAAAGGTGGAGGAACTAAAATCCCTGTTCGGACAGCAGCAACTTCAAAAGCGAAACGCCGCCACCAAGCATTGTCCCGGGTGAGTGACGTTGTGATGTTTCTCTGCACGCTTAAGAAACATACTGTTTGGGAGTTGACGTGGCTTTATTATTCAAATCATACGAGACACTTTTCATACAGCAGAACCTCCTTGACTACTCTCCGTTCTCTGCACGTTTCCCTGTCCCGCAGCGCGCGCGTTTGCATAACACACTTTTGCGGTGCGTTCACGGACAGTCTGTAAAATAAAAGCAAAAGCACCGCTGTATACATTAAATCTCTCCGTACCAAAAGAGCCATTTTTATGCCTTCCTTCACTAAATTAATTTTGTCCGGAGCCAAAACAACCTGCTACAACTGTGGTTATCAACTGGTGGCCTGTGGACCACTTTAGATTTGCTGGAGGGGGCTTTTGATGACATTATAAAGTAAAAAAAGTAAAAAAATCTAATGATTTTTTAAACATTTATTAAAGTAAAAGACCAGATTCTTATAAAGAAGGGGGGTGGGGATCAGTTTCTACCATCTTTTTTAAAATAAATTAAGAAAAATCTATATTGCTGTCACCACCACCGGACACCTCATTTGGTCCCGCGGGCACCACGTTGGTGACCCCTGATTTATTATATGTGTTATGCAATATTGGCTTATTCAGTTCTGCAAGATACATCAGCATACATTGTACATAAAAAGAATCCTTAATACATTTGAAGATAATTATATGTTTTGCATTTTTGTATTGGGTAGATCTTTTTGACTTGGTTGTTTTATAAGTAGCTCGCATGCTGAAAAAGTGTGAGCACCCCTGCTCTAAATGAACTCCACTGGACAAATTGGCCAGCTGTCTCCAGTTCCCAAATAGCTCCCAATCACCTGTGAAACCTGAAACACACAAACAGAAACCCATGGCACAGGAACTGGGGTCATAACAATTTGCCTCAGGTACTGTGGAGTCATACAAAAAGGTTAGATTTGACCTCTGCAGAGGGCAGAGAGAAAATACAGCCAGAGGATGGAAGAGTATATGACATCAGACTTCTAATGCATGTGGCAGTGTCTCTGACACATCACAGATCGATAGCAGAGGACTTTTAAACTCAGGCTATGCTACCAGACAAGCTGAATGAATTTTACTCTGGCTTTAAGACCAAACATCAACCAGTAATATAGTAGTATAACCAGAATATTTGGTTACAGAGGACACACAGGACCAGCTGATTACTGTATCAACAGCTGAGGTATGCTCCATACTGAGAAAAACCAATCCTAGGAAAGCAGCTGGTCCGGACAACATCCAGGGGCGAGCACTCAGGACCTGTCAGAGCAGCTGGCAGAGGTGCTCACAGACATCTTCAACCTGTCTCTGCCAATCATCTGTGTCCCCCTACTTCAAGGCCGTAACCAGTGGTGTAGTCTACATGATACTCGGGTATATGGAGTATACCCACTATAGAAAAACTTAAGAATTTCAGTATGCCCACTTAAAAGTGCCCAATGGTACATGACATACCATTAGGTACATGTCATTGATACGTTAAACGACAGTTAAACACTTCTGTAACAATCTATTGGTGTGCAGTGCTTTTCTTTGATACTGTTTTATAAATTATATAACATGTTTTTAATACAAAGCCAGCTGTTGTACAAAGTTTGTTGTTCATTTATTCAAATATAAGCATCAGAGAAATTTGGAACTGTTCAATATGCTTAAAATCAAAATAAATTGACGGTTACACTTTACTAACCAGTGTACTTTGGTTTCTAAGCATGGTATGCCCACTACAAAAATGTAGACTACACCACTGGCCCTAACCATTGTCCCACACCATAAGAGGAGCCCGACTACGATCCTGACACAATGACTCCTTTGCTATGAAGTGCTTTGTTATGGCCTTTGTCAATAATGCTTTTAACCCATATTACTTAATAACATTGCTTCCCACTTGTAAAATTATGCAGTACTTTACTTTTCTGTAAATATGGCAAAACTGTACTGAAGCTACTTTATACAATACAATGAATTTGTGCTGCAGGTAAGTAATAAGTCTAAATGTAAAATGTAAATGTTGTTGTCCTACTGTAAATTTAACATACAAACATTCTGATGATGGGGAAAGGGCTAATAAAGCATGGGGCCAATTTCCTGGGTGTGTCTTTTAGTGTACGGTAATGTCTCGAGTGGAGAGCCATACCTTGTGGCCTACTTGGTAGTCAAGCACCGCCGACCGGTGATGATCAGCAAAACGCTTGATTTGCTCAGCAGTGCATAACAGGGCTGACGGTTTGATGCCAGATTCTTCGGCAGTGATGGAAGTGATGCTGGACAGAGGGCACGGCGACTTACAGCTGAGAAACAAAGGGGGTGAATAATCCAGAGAGGTTTTGAAAGGTGACATACCGATGGCAGATGATGTGTGCATATTGTGTGTATACATAGTTCCCATGTGACGTAACATCAGGGGCATTTCCGGGTAGTCTTCCATACCTATAGGCGGAACTAAGCTACCAGAGCAGCAGTTACAGCGTAGTCTACCGGCAGTGTATTTTTTGCAGTTTTTAAAAATGTGTTTATTTCTAATTAATTGCAATGGTTACTTCGTGTTGGGTTCGGGGAAATGTCAAGCGGAATTTTTACTTAATTCCGAAAATAAGGAAAAATGAAGGACCAGAAACCGCGGAGCTCACCACTCTCTCTAGCGCTCTCTAGCAGCAGGATACAGTGCTGCTTACCGGTAGTTAATTTTCTCTCTCTCTTTTTGTTTTTTTTTGGTTGTTTCATGCTGGGATAGAGGGTGTTACAACCGGGTAGACGTTTGGGCAAAGCACAGTTTTCACTTAATCCCAAAAATAAGGAAACATGAAGGACCTCTATCGGAAGAGCTCACCGCAGACCCTCGTTAAGTCTGGCTCTATAGAATCTGCTCTCGAAGACGTCGTACTCCGATCAACTTTTGTCCGGTAAACAAAATATTCTATATACCGTAAATCATTTTGTGAAACTATGTCAGAACAATGTTAGACTATGACTGTCTGTGTGTTGGAACTGTTTTTTTTTTTCATGATTTGGCGTCTCTACTACTGTGGTTAGCTTAGCATGTCACTACGCTACATGCTAACCTCCACACCGTAACACTTACAACAAAGTTCTGTTTCTGTGTTGAGCCTGGACTGTTTGTTGTCAGGAGGCTGTGTTATTTTAGTTAAACCTTTATTTAGCTGGTTAGATATGATTGGGACAGTTTACACATCTTTTTTCCAAGATAGACCAAGTCAACAATGACATTACAGCAGCTCTCAAAACATGACCCATCATTAAACCAGAGTTATTAAAGCACACTTAAAATAATGATGTGAATAAAAGAAGAGAAAAATGCACATGACACTAAAATTGTATTAAAAGAGTCAGACAGTCAGAGAGTCTTTATTGTCATTTGCACCACATGTGGTACATGTGATGAAAACGAGATTATGTACACGGGGTCCCAGTTACATCCAACAACAAATGCAAGAGAAAAACAGTAATAACATCTAGAATTAACTAAGAAAAACATCAACTAGTAATACACTAAGCCTAATATAGTGGAAATAAACAGCAGCACGAACATGAGTTTGTATGAGCAGATGGTCACAGATGAACACAGATGAACACAGATGAACACAGCAACAAGAAAACAGATCAGCATCAGCACAATGTGATATTTTGCAGTGTTTATTTTTTATTTTATTTTTATTTATTCATGAGTCTAACAGCCTCAGGGTAGAAGCTGTTCCTCAGTCTAGTGGTTCTACATTTGATGCTCCTCAACCTCCGTCCTGAGGGGAGTGGGGCAAAGAGTGAGTGTGCTGGGTGAGTGAGGTCTTTCATGATGCAGGTGGCTCTTTTCCTGCATCTGGAGGTGTAAATGTCTGTGATGGTGGGGAGACTGACTCCAACAGACTTCTGTGCAGCCTTCACCACTCTCTGTAGAGCTTTCCTCTCTTCAACTGTGCAGCCTCCATGCCACACGTTGATGCTGGAGCACAGGACGCTCTCCACTGCACACCTGTAGAAGGAGGTGAGGACTGGGCTGCTCAGACCAGCACGTCTCAGCCGTCTGAGGAAGTAGAGTCTCTGATGACCTTTCTTGATCAGGCTGGTGGTGTTGTTGCTCCAGCTGAGGTTATCATTCATGTGTACACCCAAGTATTTGTAGCTGGAGACCACTTCCACTGCAGACCCACCTATTTTCAGTGGGGCGTGGGTGTGTTTGTTCCTTCTGAAGTCCACAATCATCTCCTTTGTCTTCTTCACATTCATGTGAAGATTATTCTCTTTGCACCAGCTCTCCAGGTGTTCCACCTCCTGTCTGTAGCTGGACTCATCATTGTTTGTGATGCATCCCACCACCGCTGTATCATCTGCAAACTTAACAATATGACAGCCTGGATGTGTGGCTGTACAATCATATGTGAGCAGAGTGAACAGAAGGGGGCTCAGCACACATCCTTGAGGAGAGCCAGTGCTGAGGGTTATGGTGGAGGAGGAGAAGTTGTGGATCTTCACGGACTGTGGTCTGTCTGTTAAGAAGTCTAGTACCCAGTTACAAATAGAGGGGCTTAGTCCAAGTGTAGATAGTTTGTCTATCAGAGTTTGGGGGATCATGGTGTTGAAGGCAGATGTGAAGTCCACAAAGAGCAGACGCACGTATGAGTCCTTCTGATCCAGGTGGGTGAGAGCAGTGTGGACCACGGAAGAAATGGCGTCCTCTGTTGATCGGTTCTCACGGTATGCGTATTGATGAGGGTCCTCATTGATGTTGACGGTTGCCTTGATGTGGGTCATGACCAGTTTCTCAAAACATTTAGCGACTATCGGGGTGAGGGCCACCGGTCTATAGTCATTCAGACCAGTCACTGTGGAGCTCTTTGGGACTGGGATGATGGTCGCGGTCTTCAGGCAGGTGGGAACTGACTCCAGTGCAAGTGAGGTGGTGAAGATGTCAGCCAGCACCTCACAGAGCTGGTCCGCACATTCCTTCAGAACTTTCCCTGGGATGTTGTCTGGTCCGGTTGCTTTATGAGGATTAATCTTTCTGAGACTGCCTCTCACTTCTGCTGCGGTCACTCTGAGATGCTCAGATGAAAATGTGAGTAAATATCTGTTAAAGCATTTACTAAACAAATCTGTTGATAAATAATATAAATACATTTGTGTGTTATACATAAATAGTACTGTACAGTATAACACAATGTGTATGTATATACTGTACAGTGTATACAGTATAACACACTGTATGTATATACTGTACAGTATACAAAGTAAACAGTACATACAGTGTGTATACAGTATATACATACACTGTGTGTGTGTATGTACTGCACAGTATATACATACACACAGTTTATGTATATACTGTACAGTATATACATACACACAGTGTATGTATATACTGTACATTATATACAGTATATACATACACTGTGTGTGTGTATGTACTGCACAGTATATACATACACACAGTTTATGTATATACTGTACAGTATATACATACACACAGTGTATGTATATACTGTACATTATATACAGTATAACACACTGTGTATGTATATACTGTACAGTACCGGTATACAGTATACTGTATAACATTGTGTATGTATATACTGTATACACACTGCATATACAGTATATACATACATACTGTATATACTGTACTGTATATGCATGATACACACACATTGTATTATACATAATATTTGAACACTGCAACATTGTCAGACTAGAACTAGTTTGGTTTGATTTTAGGTCCCCCGTTACTCTCATGTGAATAAAGCAGTGGGATGCTGTCTGTACAGAAAATATTCCATAACACAAGTTCATCTTTTGGGTATTACTACATTTGTTCTATTGAACTATTTCTTTTTTCAGGAAGGTCTGCACACAAGTCAAACACAGACTGGTCTCCTACACTGAAGTTGACAGATACACTTACTCTGAGAGGCAGCAGCAGAGGAACAGCAGGTAATGACACAAGCAACCGGCACAATAATTCAAAAATATTAAAGTAAATCTAAGATAAAATTACTGAAATCAATATAAAATTGAACATATATCTTTGTGAATGAGTAAACATGTTAGGAGCAACTGTATTTATTTTTTCTACTTTGAGTAGCAAACTTGGTCTTATTTTAGACTTTGTGATACAAACATGACAATGCTTACTAATCTATTTTATAAGGTACAGACGAGGGAAGGACCGAGTTCCATCCAAAGAAAAGATCCTAGGCCTGGGTCCAGTCTTAGATTCCTGAGGGGTTGGCTGCTCCAATCAGGTGGTCCCACATGACGAGGAATCTGTTCCAGTTTGTTTCAAATCAGAAACTGCACTGGTCTCTATCATTCCTTGTTGAAGAGTGTTTTTGATCTGGTATTTATTCTGTAGCCAAATAATTTTCATTAAAAGACATCAAATCACCCAAAGTTCTCATATTGTATTCAGTTTCAACTGGTTTGAATTTACAATTATAGCTTTTACTCTGAACTTTATCAGTCTCCTTCTGGAGGAGGAACCATACAGCAACATGCATGTTTTTATGTTTCGTACATGTCAATAGAACACTAAGTTGCCAAAGAACAATCACTACATCTAGGTTTTATTTATGTGCAATAGAATAATGTCTAGTAGAGGTGACATCACAATGAAACTACTTCTCAGTATTGGACATTAAACAACATACTGTATCTTAATTATTGAAATAAAGAAGGTGAAACTTAGTGCAACTGTTTTATTCAAATTAAAGGTAAGCACATGTTACATTTAGGAATGCATGTTTCACAGCAACACCAACTTGAAAAGCAGATTTATTTTTAGAAAATGATATTTTCACTCATTTGTTACTGTGGTGCACAACTGCACGCAACTTCTGGACCAAGTGGAGTTTCATCCATCTCCTGGAACTCATCTTACACAGAAATCCAACACAAAGGACAAAAACAATTAAAATGCTTTCAGGGTTTAAAGCAACATTTAACCAATGGATTAAAAGGAGTTACCAAATTGTAACTTTTCACCACTAACTTTATTAACAAAGGCAGATCATAGTGGGAAATAAATAATATCAGTGACATTTACTGCAAAACGTTAAATACTTTGACTGAGCAATAATTACAAATAATTTATTTTGTTAACACTAGTTTAAGTATGAAAGGTAGTCATAGGCTAAATAAATAATGTAGTAATGTGAGAAATGGACAGAAAACAAACATGTAGCAAAGATTAGCTTAGCTGCTGTAGCTATGAGGGACATCTACGTGTACATTATTGTAATCACTTACTCTGCCAGTCACCAGAACTGTTATTAACATGAAGATTTCGGACGTCCTTCACAAATCTGTCACTGATTATAAGCATCCATGGATTTAAAGCTGTGAAAAATCTTCCATCTTAAATCTGTTTTTCACAAATGCACCTCACAAATTTCCTGGTACAGGTATATTTGCTAAAATTTTGAGTGATCATTCCGTAATAGCAGCTCTTAGATCTATTAAACTTCCACCTGCTAAGCCCAGAATAATTCAAAAAAGGGATTTGAAACGTTTCTGTGAACAGTCATTCCTCTGGGATCTATCCCACTTTGATTGGCAACGTATTCTATTAATCAACGAGGTGAACACCGCTTGGAACTATTTTCATAATAGTTTCATTTACTTTGTGAACAAACACGCTCCTTTCTGGCAGTTCAGGATAAAGGGTCGTGACAGCCCTAGTTTACTCCTGAACTAGCTGACCTCCTGCATAGGAGAGACCATCTTTGGGCCGCAGCAAGAAAATCAGACTCAGACACTGATTGGTTGAATTTTCGGCAGCTGAGGAATAAATGCACAACTGCCATCAAAGCCGCAAAACGTAATTACTTCTTATCTCAGACCTCCAAAAATCTAAACGATCCTAAAAAATTCTGGAAAACCATCAAATCTCTCTCAGGCACCCCCAATCATCTGACCTCCCATCACAACTTCTTGTTGACTCTGTTCCTGTGTCAAATTAGCACGAGATCCTGAACTGTTTCAACAAACGTTTTGTTGCTTCTAGTTCATTATTTGACACAGCTACTAATAGAAAATCAGCTACTTCACCTAATAACCAAACTTCTACAAATCAAACCCCTCCTACAAGTCAGTCCTCAGTTAATCACACCTTCTCTTTTTCTCCGTTCTCAGTCTGTGAGGTAAATAAACTGTTAAAAGGTCTTGATCCTAAAAAATCTGCAGGTCCAGATAAACTTCCACCTTATTTCTTAAGGCTGGCTGCTCATATCATTTCAGTCCCTGTGACCCACATCTTTAATCCGTCCATAAGCCAAAACTCCATTCCGGATGCTTGGAAAACAGCCTTTGTTCTTCCTTTGCTGAAGGGAGGTGACCCCACCTCACTGAACAACTATTGACCATCTCTAAACTCTGCATTTTAGCCAAGGTTCTAGAAAAACTGATAAACTCTCAGATCAAAAATTATCTGGAATCATTAACATCTTACCTCTCCGTCAATCTGGTTTCAGGAAAAAACACAGCACAATGACTAGTTCTCTAAAGGTTCTTAATGACATTGTTGAAGCATTGGATGCTAAGGATTATTGTGCTGCACTTTTCCTAGACCTGTCTAAAGCTTTTGACACTGTGGATCATAACATCTTGTGTCATAAGCTCTCAGAAATTGGTTTCTCTGATCACACCATTGGTTGGTTTTCTAATTATCTTTCCGATCAAAGGCAATGTGTTCAACATAACGGTACTTCTTCCAGTTACTGTATTTAACAGTTAAAAATGGTGTACCACAAGGCTCAGTCTTAGGACCAACCCTCTTTACAATTTACATAGCTAATGTAGGTCAGAGCATCTCTGATGCATCCTTACATTTCTACGCTGATGATACAGTTGTTTATTGTCTAGCTAAAACAGTAGCTAAGGCTTTCCAGTTTCTGCAATCCGCTTTTGACATCATCCAGTCAGATTTGTTCCATCTCAAACTTGTCCTAAATGCTGATAAAACCAAAGGGATGTTTTTTTTTCAAATAGGAAGTCGGTCCCAGCAGTTCTTCCTCTGATTTTGTCCTCAAACGGTGTCCCTATTGAGTTTGTTGATTCCTATAAATATTTGGGTATCCTGGTCGATTCGCATCTCTCTTTTAAACTCCACGTGGAAGCTAAAAAGTGGACTGTTAGCTCAGCAAAATACATTTTTACGCCAAGCTCAGCTGAACCAGTCATCTGTTTTTGCCAGCTTTCGGGTTGCTCAACTGATTGCAAGCACTGGTAAACCTTTTACTGACGGAGAGTTTGTGAAGAAATGAACGCTGTTGTGGAGGAAGTGTGTCCCGAGAAGAAAGATGTCTTTAATGCCGTGAGTCTATCAGCAAGT